>JAAGAY010138661.1:0-27123 GCA_011801015.1 Ardeotis arabs
TTTTTTTTTTTTTTTTGGTCTTTTACCAATAAGAGAAAACCTTAAATGGAATTTGGAATTTTTTTTTGAAAAATCAGTGTGAACAGACTGTACAGATTAGCAGTATCTTCAACACAAAACCTGAGCTGAGTGCAGTTTAATTCTAATTGTTTAGCTGGCATCCAGTTTCCCCTGTAAACCGCTTTATTACACATGTAGATCCCTGGCTAGTATTACTAGCTGATAGTACTCTAAATAGAGTTTTGCAGGTATTGTTTTTGCTTTGGCAGTTGAAATAAAATCCAGAAAAACTTGTTTTGGTTGTCCAAAAATAATATCATCGTATTCTTCAGATAAGAGAGAAAATTTGGAAAAAATGGCTTTAAGTAAATAAACGTGTTTTGTTTGAAACCAGACTACATAGTTCATCTTGGGTTGATGCTTTTGAACTTTTGGTTATTACATTTAGAAGTATTTCTATGTAGAATATTTAAAAATTTCCTACAAAGCATTGACTTTTCTGTCTTGGTGGGGAAAAAATCCAACCTAAGCTGAGCATAGAAATTCAGCATAAATGGAGTATTTCCAGTTGAACCAGAACTGCACTTGGCCAGTGGTAGGGCATTGGGGGACACACACCTCGCCCAAATCGGCCACCTCTTTTCCTGACTTAATGAGTTTTGTGCAACCCAGAACTTGAGTCTCCATTTCATGGGGAAGTAACTGGATTTTTCCTCAGTGTGCTGAGCTATTTAGTTGACCCATTATCTAGAAGCTCATTCTAAATTGTCAGCCGTTGCCATCTCTTCACAGGACTAACAGTATTGTTAAGAATTCGTCTTGGACTTAACTTGAAGGAAAAAAAAATATAGACAATAAGAAACATTTTTCTATCCCTTTTTCTTATTTTGTTTCCCCTCCCTTTTCTTACTTTTTTTTTTTCTTGGAACAGAAATTATTGACAAAGGGAAGAACTCCCTGATTTCAGTCTTTGCAGCCCATTTCCTACTGTGGTTCAAAGTCCAGTGGAAGACTAGACAACAAAATCCTTGCCAAAATTATATGTATCCATAATACCTTGGAAATCATTGTCTATAGTTTTAATGAAGCATGTTTCAGATATGATTTACCAATCGGTTCTTACTGTATGTGGGTTGAGCTTCCTACAAAAAGTTATTGCTAATTCAACAATTAAAGTAGATATAAAAATTGAACCATGTTGTAGCATGACATCTCTCCTACAGTTTACTGTTTCTGATGATCGTTCTCTAACAACCTGAAAATAATGGAAGCCCCAAGACCACCACTGTGATTTTGTATCTTATAGACTTCAAATACGAGGCTCACAACCAGCCACTTTATCATAAAACTGTTTTTTCTGCTGAGGATTCTTCCTGCTGATGATTTGTAGTACTCTGAAGAATCGCATTAGTTCTTAATTTTTCTCATTTTTAAGTGCTGAAAACCTGAGAAATTAATTAATGATGTGTTCCTAGGTCTTGCTTTAGCACTTTAATTTTTTTTCAACTTTTGTTTGCTTGTATTTTCTAAAATCATTAAAATGTAAAACAATAGAAAGCCTTTCACTTCCCATGTTAGTGAAAAGGATAGAAATGTTATTTAGCTGTCTTTGAATTGGAAAATATAAGTTTGGGAAGAAAAACTTCAGGAAGTCAGCACTTTTGTTGCCTGAATTTTTTTCAGGGGAATGTTGGTACTCAAATGCATTTTTGCCCTTTATCTAAACAAATGATAGCCTTTCAAGGTAGGTTTTAAAGGTATGAAATTAAGTACAGTGAAAATTCCAGTTCCTTCCTTTTAATGTTAGCATGGGAGTCAAGCACAGTATTGCTATTGTTGTCACATAATGAGATGATTACTACCTGTGGAAAGGCCTTATTAAATTAAAAATCACTTGGTAAAGCAGCCTCACTTGGATAATTAGAGACATCACTTGCATGAATTAGTCTATAGTCAATCTTTTCAGCTAGTAAATGCAGATGCATAAAATGTGCAAAATGTAAAAGCTAATCCAAGTGTTGAGGAAGCACCACGCTCAGCGTGGCACCGGCTTCAGGGACACCTCTTCCAGTCTTCCCCAGCTGCTGGTGACTCCTGCTAGTGCTGGACGGGCCGCCTGTCTTGCGTGCCTCGTGGGGAGAGCTCTTCTAACAGTCGATGGTCTTCAAAACTGACTCTTCACTAGGGAGATCTGTCGCAATGTACAAAGCCTACTCACTACTGTTTTTAGGAGCAGCTACTCATTTTCCAAAAGTACATACTCGATGGCATATAAATGCATTTTGAAATTGCAGGTATTAGGATTGAAGAGAAATTAGTGGAAGTTAGCAGTCCATATGCTTTTAGGGATATTGTGTATTCTTCTGCCTAAAAGGACCTCTGTAAATTGTTGGGTTTGTGTGCTTTATTTGTTTTACCTCTGGTTTAGGGAAACACTACAGGATATTTTTGTTAGGCAGGTGACTATGAACACTGGGAGGAGAATTTTTTTTTTTTCTGTTTGTTATCAATGCAGATATTTATGATGAAGTTTGAATTGAAACCCTCAAGGAACAGGAGACTGTGAGTCTGCTTTCTGGTAGAATGGTGCAATATGGTGAGCATTGGATTGGTGATCTAGCTTCCTCTGCTGCTGTTTAGGCACTGCAGTCATGTTGAGGTTCTGCCTGCTCTAGCAATTCCCTTGTTGGCAATTTTAGTCTTGTTTCATCAGCTTCAATAAATAGATGTTTATTCTTAAAATAGTAAAGCTCTTAGTTAAATCAGTAATAATGATTCTGAAGCAAGTCAACTTCATGAATCAGAGGTAAGGCAATATCGAGTGTGGGCAGTGCAACTAGCACAGAATTTTTGGAGGGGCACACTTAGCCGTCACCATCCCGCAGTGACAGACTCCATTGAGCACTGACAGGTGAAGAACGAGGCAGCTGCTCACGTTGTGCTTTGCTAAATTAAGATAATATCTTATAAAATTGCTATGTGAATAGAAGAAATTTAGAAGTAGAGCAGCCTTTTTTTTTTTTTTTTTTAATGTGACAGCATTTGAGGAAAGAATGCAACTGAATAGTGATTCTACAGTTAAAAATGTGGAGGCATCCAAAGTTGAATTTGCAGATCTACTTCCAGTCTAGGAATTGTCATTATATTTTTGTTTTATTTGCTGTTCAACTACAAAAGAACACTGGAGAAATAAGTAAAAATGATCCTTACCTGGTAGACAATGATGGGGAGAGAGATGGGGAGAGAGAGGGACAGGGAAAAGGTCCTGTAGTTGTGCTTCTTTAGACAATAACATGTGTTTATTTTTGGGAAATAGTCCTTGTGCTGCTCTCTTAAGAGGGTTATTACTTTGTCTCAAGGGAAACTCCTAGGCAGAAGCATTAGGTACACTTGGAAAAAAAAGCTGCTTTTTTTTTTTTTCCCTCAAATGCCCTTGCCTGAAAAATTCTGGACCATTCTTCTTGCTGGTTGCCTGGGTCTTCAAAAGTTTTTGCAGAAACATGTGATGCTCCCTAAAGTTTGAAAACAACAAATCCACTTACTGAGCTAAGTTAAAGTGAATGCAGTTTGAGATGGTCCAGGATTTTAGGATTGTCATTGAATATCATGGCCCAAGAGTTACTCTTACAAAATAATTGGCCATATTCACACAATCATAATTTTTACAGAAGGTGCTAACTCATTTTCAGCTTAACTGCTTAAGAGATATTTGTGGCCCTGCAGATCATAGAATCATAGGATGGTTAGAGTTGGAAGGGACCTTCAAAGGTCATCTAGTCCAACCCCCCTGCAAGGAGCAGGGACATCTTCGACTGATGAAGATATTGATGTTCCTGTGTCCCATATGAAACGTTTTACAGTTATGATACATAAAGTCAATGTTGTTTCATATTAAAGTCTTTATGTTTAACAACTAGGTTTTTAAATAAGTGTTTTTATTTTTTCAATCTTTAATGTAGGAATAAAACAGTAAGTTATAGTTCATGTTTAAAACTGAGATCCTGAGGCTTACATATCCAAGCTCCCTAAAGAACTTCTTCAGGACACAAAAAATGTGATGGATGTCTTAAATCTGTTATTAGACAGATGCAGGAAACAAGGTGTGCTTCCAGAGACCAGCAGTAACCAGGAAAATTCTGACATAACAGCATGGCAATGGAGTACGCAGCTTAGCACGTACTGAGTGAGTTGACACAACTAAAAGTAGAAGAGGTGGAAGAACGAACTATTCTCCAGATGTCAGTGCATCTGAAATCTTTTACGGCTTAGTCTGCTAGATGTGTAAGCATGTCTGTATATCTTACAGTCCACGATCCTGACAGTCTCTTCAAAAACGTCTCATCTTTGAAGGTAATGCTCTTGTATTTGTGTGAAGTGTCATTTTGTAAACTTTTTTTTTTTAGCCCATGCATCCTCTTGCAGGCAGCTCATGTAAGAGGGCAGTCATATCTGCTGCTTCTGTGCCTTTGAAGACAGCAGAATTCATTGTCTGGTGCTGAGTGGAAGACTTTCACACTGCTTACATCTTTGTTTCTCCATGTGAATATCTACTATATATTCTACTTTATATGTAATAGACCCTGCTCTATACATATATATATAATGATAACAGTATATTATATATAATACCAGGGGTTTAGTACTGTAATTCTTGCTAGCTTTCCTTTAAAATAGTAATAATGTGAATAATGGCTGTTTAATCACCTACCCCTCTTGGCAGCTGTTTCAACAGAAGACTTAACAGTGTAATGTATTTCTGCAAGATCCTGTCATACTCGCTTTGCAGGTGTTAAAGAAACTGATGTCATATTTTACCAACAGCACCAACTGGCATACAGCTGTCTCTGCCTCAATGTATGTAAAACTCTTCAGAAATTGGAGAAATGATGTATTTTGAATCGTAAAGAGTGAGTCAAAAGACTTGAGCCTGTCTTGTCAGTAGTATTTGCGAAGAGTGGAGTTCAGACGTTTTGGTAGCTAAATAAGCAAAGGTCTGTGATGGTATTCCTGAGGGGCTTAGAAAAAAGATTTAAATTCCAGTTCTGTTAAACTTCTCTCTTCGGAGTTGGTTTGTTTTGTTTTTTGTTTTTGTCTTTTTTTTTTTGTAGAAGTAGCTTCTATCTCCGCTTTTCTTTCACTGCTGATGGGAGGTGGCTATTTTATTAATATGCTCTTGCCTATGGGGGAAGCAACACACATGCTGAGTTTTATTAAAAGTAATTCCAGGGCTCACTCACGCATGCAGTAATTATGATTGTGAGCATCCAAGGAAAATGAGTGTGTAATATCTTAATTAAAGTAGAGTAATACAATTTTAGTTACAGATTAGATAATTTTAAGAGTTTAGAATGTTACATTTCCTTTTTATTTTCATGTAATCAATCTTGGTTTGGCTACTTTGATAGTACATTGCCTTGTTAATGCAAGTTTTGTTGGGGTAAGAAAATGTACAAAATCTGCCAGTTTCATCAATTACAAAAATTCTGTTTATTTTGGTAGACTGTGTTTACTTGAAAGTCACTTAGTTACTTGCCCAAGAAAAAAAAAAATGTCATGCATGAGAGAGAAGAAAATAGTTTCTGTAGTACACTGTATAACTTAGTTTCATCTTTCTCATTAACTTCAGTGGTATAGTGAAGTTTGTCTAAATCTCTAGTTGGTTTTTTTAATGGTAAATTCATGTTAAGGTTATCTTGGAGATGACCTGTCTTCTGAATCTTAATGACGCTCAGCTGTTTTTGCAGTAAAATAAGTGAGTTGCACAGGCTGGAGTTTTCCCAGTCCTCTTTAGAAGTCTGTGTGGTCACTGTAGAAATCACTAGCAATTTTCCTGTATTGTGATATATGGTTTAGAGTAACTACACTTTGGCCAATTAAATGTATGGCTAGAAATCACAGATTACTGAAAATATGCCCACACCGCCGCTAGCAATTGCCATGTTGTGTACATTTACGGAAGCCTGTGTGAAGGTTGTTAGCTTGAATACCCTGCATGAAGTTTAGCTCGGGATAAGTGTTTGATTGTTACCCATTTTCTTGGGTAACCTACCGTGAATCTCTTTACACTGCAGCTCTGCTGATCTCGATGCTGCCAAAGCAAAATTACTGGTGGTACAATCAAGTTTAAAGCTAGCTCCAGCATTTTCACATAGCCATCATAGCAATCTTGTTACAGGATCCAAACTCCTCACTGCTACCTGGTATTGAAAGGTACTTTAGCAGGCAGAGCTGTTGTTTCCGGTCTACTGGATGATTATCTAGGTGATCTTGGTATTTTCCTAAATTTCAGTGCAGTGGGATTTGATCACAGTCACCAGAAGAAAATCCTCTTCATCAGTTTTAAAAGAGCAGAAGTCAAGTGCTCTGTTGTTAGCCAGTCCAGGGCAGGTTCATCCGTGCGTGCTGCCTCCATCCTCCAACACCATCAGCACCGAATGCTCCCATCCTGCCGTCTGCCTCTCCTGCTACCCTGAATTTCCACTGTGGGATGTTCATCTTGCTTCTGGCTCTCCAAATATGCCTTAAACACTTGCAATACTTTCAGCTCCTGTCATGCCATGTTCAGCCTGGGCTAATCAGTGTTTCCTTAGGGAGGAATTTACAGCCCTTGTTTCCCTTACTGGACAGCAATGGGATCCTTCCTTAGCAGTTTCCATATGGAAGCTGTTGGAAGGGTTTGGCATAGAAATAGCTGTAGGAAGGCTGCAGTTATCCTGACTGGAGCCCCTAGCTCTTCATCAGCCCAAGTTGTGTGCGAGTGATCAGTCTGTTTTGCAGAACCCATCATCTAACAGTCCCGCGTCAGCAGAGGCAACTGCACTTTGGATTGAATTTGAGGGTTTTTGCAAAGAAGTATCTGCGTTGGGGCACCTCCAGACTAATCCCATCAACCTTCTGGACAGGTTAGCAGGGACACAGTGACTTCTGCGCAGGAATGCCCTGTCCCAGACAGAAACCAGCCTGACTGTGATTGCATGCCAGTGTATGTACCCCAGTGTCTGTGTATTTTAGAAAACTTGATACCAAGCTGTCTAAGCTGACAGCATTGAGGCTCCAGTAAATCAAGCTGGATGGGAACCCCAATTTTGGAAATGACATGCACAGCTCTCGCTCTCACAGTTATTTATTAAGAGAGATGTCTGCCGGTCTCACAGGATCTCAGATTCTGTATCCACAAATGTATAATCCATCTTTAATTTCCATGGGTGGTATTTGCAACAGTTACCCAAACTCTAGATGTGCAAAAAGTATCAATCAAATATTGGATTTTGCTGAATTAAGGTAATCTGTTAATTGATTGAAGATGATTCACTGCGGGTTGTGGTACTGAACTCTGGATATACTTTACAATACTTCACTGTTTCAATGATTTATGGACTTGTCATTTTATGTTATATGAGGAATTGGGTAAAGTGACCTTGGAAGGATATTTTCATGATTGTTTTTAATACATAAGAGAAAACAAGCAGAAAAAATTATCCAAAGTACTGCTAGGCTATAGAAATAATTTAGAACTTCAATAGTGTTGTCAAACGTCTGTGCTGTAAACAGGATTTAGATAGATACAGTCCGCGTAAGGAGATTCTGGCTTTTTACTTCTTTGAACATTAATAAAACCTCTCTGAGTCCATTTCCCAATTCAAATAATGAATGAGCTCTCACTTACATACCCTCAAGAAATGTGTCTTATGCACTAAATAAAAGCGGGGAACTTTTTTTTTGTTTATTTCTTAATGTCATAGGAGTTATATTTTATGTGCCTGTATCCACTCTCCCAGGGGCATGTATTAATACTTGGGAAATGTCTAGGAGAGGTAGGCTGCTGCATGGAAAATGGGAATGCCATATCCTTTGTTATTTCTCTGAATGTGGTAGTGGTTCCAAATACAGCAGCAGCAGAAATATCCTTTGCTTCTCTTCCCAGAATTGCCTTGAAAAAACAGTTCCTGTGTTCTGCACAGAGCTGCAGTTCTGGGATAAAGCTGTGGTGCAAACCTGTGTTTTAGTTTCCTATAATCCTATGTCTACACTGGCTTCAGTCTAAATGTTTCTGTATAGTCCACATACAGTCTGTACACAGAAAAGTACTAGGGCTTAAGAAATCAAATGAAATGCCTTTTAGACTGAGATAAGGACTTGGAGATGAAATAAGAATTTTTAAAAGAAGTATTCATAGTTTATTTTCCCCTCTGTTAAAACCACATTTTGGTTTTCCTTCTCTCTTTTGCATTATATTTTTAAAATGAGTATTTTTACTACTTTTCAATGAGTGGATGTATTTAATTCTTTGGTAGCCCACCATTGCTAGTTTTTGTTCTATGTTACTTCTCATTCTTAAGTATGTAAACTGCATTTTATGATCAAAGCTCTTGGTCTGGGTTTGTTTCCCTTAAATTGCTGCTAAGAGACTCCCTTGACAGAGATACCTACCCCGAGTTTTTAGGCTAGGTCCAAGTCACCCATTTTTCTGGCGACATAGCAAATAAGCAGTGGGGCCTGGGCTGGGAGTGGAAATAGGTAATGGTGTGGCTGAATTCCCTCTGCTGATGAAAAGTCAGGCAAGTAGACTTTATAAAGCTTTTCCAGTTCATTCATTTAGAACCATTCTGCAGGTACTTCGTCTATATTACGTAGAAATGTTGATCCCAGGCTTACTGGTCTCAAAGATGGTTTATGTACACTTAGCTGTGAATACTTCTGCATCAGAGATTACTTCGGTGTGACTGACTCTCCGACAGCGAGAAGCAGTGATAACGTAAGTTCCTGGATGAATGTAGGAAGTGAACATTACCCGCACTCTGATTTAGGTGACAATTTAATCAACACTGAAGTACATACTCTGTGCTTATTCTCATGCGTGGTATTGTGTATTACCTATTTCGAACTGTTAAGGGGATGATGACATTTGACATCGGTATAAATAATGCCAATGTCAAACATCTGTTGCTGCGGGGCTTTAGAGTTTGCCAGGGCGTTCCCTTGGTGTCACACTGATGGTATGTAAGTGACAGCTGAAAACAGAGCGCTGTCAGTGCTGTCTCTGTGTCAGCTACCAAAACCACAGGACTCAGACTCAGAGTAAATCTTTTCCATCAATACATATATTTGAGTAACTGTTAATTCAATCTGATTTGACTTTGCTTACTAATCTGCCTCCCGGATCAATCAATACATGCCTCCCCTTCTGAGCCCGAGTATTTCTTTGTGTTTAGAAGTGTGTGTTTATTTTAATACAGTATTTCAAATGTCTCGTGCTTTGTAGATGGAGCAAAGAATGCTTGCCACATTCAGAAGGGTTCCAGCATTACTAAGAGAGTTAGGAGAAACAAACAATATCAAGAGAATAGAGTAGGGAAGAACTTAAAATAAGTTATGAATAGTATGTGCCTATGTATCTTCTCAGTGTAGCTGGGATGTTTTTAACTATTATTGTTTAGGGAAATAAAAGCCTGACTCTACATCAAAGTAGATGTATTGCATACTAAATTTTAAGAAGCAGAACTCTGATTTTCTCTCTCTCTCTCTGTTTTTTTTTTTTTTTAATTTGAGAATGCATTTTGTGTAAAAAGAGGAAAAGCAGGCTGTAACTGAGACTGCAGGCTCCAAGTTGATGTAAATCTACATACTTCTATTGAAGCTGGTGTTAACCATTCCAGCGGAGTGGACCTTACAAGGGTCATGAAGACCTCAAGGGCTTTGTAATGCCATCTCCACTTTTTCCTTCTCAAAACCCAAACGTCTCCATCCTTCTGTCATTTGCCCTCTTGTCATGTTGAGAGGGAGGATGCATTAGTGATGTTACAAGCTACAGTGCGGAAAATGTGTAAGCTTGAAGTATCAATTACTACTCTACAATGTGTAGTTAGAGAGGGGAGTTACTAAGTAGAAGAGAGGTCTGTGGCCCACGTTACTGCCAGATGTTCATTTTCAGGGACGAGTTAGTCTGTGCCGGCTGAGGTTTCCACTTCAGTTCTGATGCAGGGTATTCTGAGCCTTTTGAAGGCTTTGTGCTCCTAAATCAAGGTCTGTTGTGTTCGCCTGGATTGAGAAGGCAAGAAAGAATTCCAGACGCTAGATATTCATAGAATCACAGAATGGTTTGGATTGGAAGGGACCTTTAAAGGCCATCCAGTCCAACCCCCCTGCAAGGAGCAGGGACATCTCCAACCAGATCAGGTTGCTCACAGCCACATCCAACCTGACCTTGAATGTTTCCAGGGATGGGGCATCCACTGCCTCTCTGGGCAACCTGGGCCAGTGCTCTACAATCCTCATTGTAAAAACTCTTCCTTATATCAAGTCTAAATCAACCTCCTTCTAGTTTAAAACCACTACCCCTCATCCTATCGCTACAGGCCCTGCTGAAGAGTTTCTCCCCATCTTTCCTGCAGGCCTCCTTTAGGCACTGGAAGGCTGCTCTAAGGTCTCCCCGGAGCCTTCTCTTCTCCAAGCTGAACAGCCCCAACTTTCTCAGCCTGCCCTCATGGGAAGAGGTGCTGTGATAAGACGCAGTAAGCAGAAGAGGGTGGTGGTGTAAGGATAATGTGAATTCATTGCTAGTAGGCTGCTGTAGCCTTGCTGTGGTAGTAGAACATAGTCCTTTTGTGGCTGAAAAGTATCAAGGTCTCCATGCAACTGAAATTGTAAGGTTCATACACCCCACAGGTATGGAACACTGGCTTTTCTCTGCAGTCTAGAATAAACAGTGGATTTTAGTTCCCTTTTCTTAAGATGAACTTGTTTGTTTTAGCCTTTCTATGGAGTTAAACCCATGGCATCACCTTAGTATCCAATTTAACCACCACAGTGTGTGGAGAGGACGATTATTTTTCTTCTGATGAAAGCTAGTAAGCTACTGAAGTTCCTTACGGTTGGTAAGATGTCGCACTGGCATTATGGAACTGCAGCCAGGCAGCATGGGAAATGCAAGGCAGAGGACTGCCAACCCACCCCACCTGCTGTGTCCTTTGGGAAGCTGCTGATCCAACCCAGTGATAAATCTGAGGCTATGCCAACTCACAGTAGCTTCACTTTCTTCCTAAATTTGTCCTGTGGCACAGAGGCTGCTTTGTCTCCTACATTCCCTCTCCTAGGCTATGGAAAGAGGGGGATTTTTTCCCCTTCATCACCTTCCAGAGAAAATTCTTTATGGCTTCTAAGTTCCAGTAACTAAAATGGTGCCACAAAAAACCCTGTCAGCAGATCACATAAGAATATAACGGGATCAGCTCCCTGGATCCCAGAGATCCATGGAACTTGGTGTTGCAAATGGAAAGTTTTTTTCCCAACTCAGTTCCATGTCTGAGGCCAAAGCTGTTTAACTGAGATCAAAGTCGCACTGCTTGAAGTGGTATTTTCAGTTTAGTTCAGTTTATACAATGGATCGTACACAACAAAAGAATTGGGATCCCTTGAACTTTTATATTACTTTTATCCACGAGTAATCCTAGGGCTGATTCTTTTAAATTCATCCAGTACTAATATTTAAATTAAATTTTTTAACAGTGAATCATCATATTCAAACCACAAAATGGAAAGAAATATAAAACCATTCATCTAATTGAATATTTTAGACAGTTACTGTTTCTTCTCAAGTTACCCATGCTTAGCCCAAACAACTGTCTGTATGAAAGAGCTGTCGTTCTATTTTCTCAAGCGCTGTTTTACTTTGAGAATCTATCCATTGGTTTTTCCATAAGTGAATTTGTGATATGAAGGAAAGTAACAATTGCTCTTCTAAGGTAAATTGATGTTTAAGATGGTACTGTCTTTTCAGTGTGTGTTTTGGAAGTAGCAGAGTAATTTCAAAAATGTCAGTAATTTCATTAAGAAATATTCAGTAATCAAATTTTAAATATTAATTTAAGATCTTCGATCTGTCACGTATCTCAACGTTCTTAATATATCGAAGAAATTTATATAGTGCTTTGCAGGAGGTGGTAAATTGTGATGTAGTTGCTAGGAAATCCTGCTTGCAGATACAACATGCCATGTACTTTATATCTTTGTGCACTAGGAGGTTACCGTATCTCATTTGGAAGCTTTTGTTACATTTTGTAATTGTCTGACGTGCCTTTTTTTTTTTTTTTTTTTTTTTTTTTTTTTTTTTTTTTTTTTTTTTTTTTCTTTTTTTTTTTCCTGAAGAAATATAGAATCAGAGAGTCATCTAGGTTGGAAAAGCCCATTAAGATCGAGTCCAACAGTTAACCTAACACTACCCAGTCCATTGCTAAACCATGTCCCAAAGCACCATATCTACGTTTCTTTCAAATACCTCCAGGGATGGTGACTCAAAATATACTGTTTGGGTTTTTACTTTTGTCTTGTTTCACCACCTTATTACACAGAATCTTTCATTTTCTCTATTTTCTTACTTTGCCAAGGCCATGTTCACAGCAGGTGCCTACGGTGCCGTGTGTTGGCGTTCATTTGTCCTACTGATAGGGACAGGTACCAGAGCAGTACAAACTGGAGTGCTTAAATTCATACCCCGCCTTGTTGTTGGGTGGTGAATCCTCCCTGGAAAGCTCTGTGACACACAGCTGTATGCCATTTAAATCACTGTGTCTGCAGTTTCTTATGTTTATCGCGTAAGATTCAAATGTAAGCCAAAGTGAGAAGGTAACAAACAGTAATAAAGCTGGATTTTTTTATTAGTAGTTAGCTCCTGATTTTGTTTGTGCTGGATTCTGGACTCCAGAATCTGTTCTGATATCTGCAGCTGAACAGCCGCTGGAATGTGGCTCGAAGAGATCGCTGACTTCCCAGGAGTGCAGAAATACAGAGCCGATATGCAGTGCGGTGTCTCATCTATGTGTAAATTATACCTCTCATCCGGTCCTGCTCCCCACCTGAGTCTGGAGTGTTGACTTCTCCAGGAAGGATATCTGATTCTTTTTTCTGTAGTGTTAGAATAATCATACAGAGAGGAGGCTTGACAGTTCAGGGTGCTTATGAGAGCAACACAAATCTGATTTTTTGAGGTTTAGCAAACAAAATGCAGAGTATGAATTTTACCTCTGACGCATAGATATAGTACACAATTCCTGGAAGTTTGGTAACATTTTATCCTAGCTTTAAAAAGCTTCCTGAAGCTGTGGTGTCTAATTTAGTGTGCATGCATCAACACAGCATTAAAGATTGCTGAGAGATGCAGTATTTGTTTCTTCTCCAAACCCAGGAGAAGGTCGTATTTTAGTACTAAGAAAATACTCTGTGTTGCATCAGGAATTGGTAGGGGAAAAAAAAAAATCAAAAAGCCACCAAATGACTGATTGTTTAGGACTATGGATAAGCTACCTGTGGTTTTGTTCTCTCTTAGCCAGATTTGATCTTTTTTAAAGAAATACCCAGTTAGTCTGTTCCTGGAATGTGGTAGTCTTATGTCATGTGAAATAGAGCAGCCAGTGGTCCTGTTGTGCTTGTTTCCAATATAAATTTCCAGGTGAAGGTTTTGTGTTTGAAATTTTTAGTTTGCTGTTGGAATTATTTGATTTTTTTCCATCCTTTGGCAATTCTTCAATGAACTCTTCACAATTTAGATTGTGAAGTCCTCGAGGGAGATGTATTTCTCTTCATGCTCAGGGCTAAGGCAGCCATCAGGATTTAACAAATAAATAGAATAATTATTATTCATAATCTTAGTTCCTTATAGCTTTTTTATCATAGAGAAATTGGGAAGATTAATTAGAGACATGTTTGTACAGTGCTTTCAAGATGTGTAGTAGTATGTAAGTATTATTATTACTTAGTGTCATGGGAAGAAAGGCGACATTTATCAGGAGCTGTAGCTACGTGATGATGAGACATCACACGTTCCGAGGTTTTGGTACCTGGCGCGTTATCCTTTCTACCTGTTAAGTAGCCGTACAGGAAAGATGTGCAGGACAGTTGCTTAAAATAAGCATGGCATTTTCTTTTCGTTCATGTGGTCTGTGAAACAAAAATTCATGACAGTTCTAAAAGGCGCACAGGTAAAATTCATGCAGAAGCGTTGGTTGCTAGGAGGTATGTTGTAGATAAATGAAATAGGGCTTCAGTAGGAGTACAGAAGCTAGTTTCAAAAGGTATGTAGAAGATCTTATCTTGGCAGTAGGAGTAGATCTCATTAAACCACTGCTCCTGCCCGGGCTGGGATAGAGGGAAGCATCTCCAAACAGAAATTGATCAGAAGTATCCAGTGGGCAACTCAGGTTGGGGTAAGAAAGGCAGGGGAAAGAGATTTATAATCCAGCCTTTAAAGGTCCCTTCCCACCCAAACCATCCTGTGATTCTAAGGTGGGGGTAAGATACCCTGCAGCGGTCAAGTCAATCTAAACTATCAGCCCGTGTAGATGTTTCTAGATAACATGTTATTTTTGTGATCTACATATGTGTACTTTGCTGAGTTTGAGCTGTGTATGCTGAAAACGTCTTACTTCAGAAATCATGCTACAATGATGGCAATAGAAGCCTATTTCCTGGATTGTTTGGTTTTGGTTTTTTTTTTGTCTAATGTCTTTGCCCTTAGCTATTCAAGTCCAGACCACGCTTACGGTAAGAGTTTATGGGGCAGCTTTACTGTGCTCTGTAATTCCTGGCATAGGAGACTCTTCCTTGCTTTTGCATGGATGATGTATTCTTCTTTTCAGGATGACTTCCACGCTTCATCTTAGCATGAAAGGTAAGCTTCAGATGTCGTACCCTTCAGATGTTGTACCCAATCTCTTTCCCTTTTGATTCAAGGACATCTTCTATGTGTGCAATATTACAGAAAATATCTTTGTACTGGAAGGGAATTATTGGTGTCTTGGTGCAGAACTATTCTCTGACAAAAAACCACTCCCTTCAGTTCTGAATTTTGACAGGTGGATTTACTGGAAAGTCACTTTCCAAGCAGCAGCTTTCTGCAGGATCACACTTGAAAATATCAAGTGTTTTATTTCCTTCTCTACACTGATGAATTTAACCTACATTTTAATACCTTAATATGACTTAATACACACTCTCAACTGGAAGGCTAGGATGGTGAAGCCGTTTACAGTCTGTTTACTTGTGATAATTTGGCAGCGTGGTACTGATTGTACAGAATCTGCTCGGTAGGAGGAAGATTTCATGTCCACCTCTTAGGGAAAATCAGTGAGTGATGTCCCTTTTGTGGCAGTGGGTAATGCCAGGACATCTGCAGGTCAGTGAGCCCCTTTCCAGCTTTCAGACTTGTTTCTGAATTTGCCTGCTGCGAACAAATTAGCAGCCTTAAGAAACCCAGTTGTCTCGTGGTACCAGACCCCTAAAACCTGTGCTGCTAAAAGGTAATACGAAAGCTCCGGAGGGAAGCAATTTTCAGAGAACAGATTGTGCAGCAATAATCTATTTACCCTTCTGTGTTGTTGTGATGGGACAAGATTGGATAAAGTAGTTTGGTATTGGATTGAGTCTTCACTGTCTGGAGCTTTTTTGCCCCCCACTCTTGCATCCTGCAGAGATAAACTATTTTCTCCGTGCTTTTATTCACTTTTGTTTCTGGAAGACAATGTCTGAAGAGTATCTCTGGTGTGTCTCATGGGACAGGTATCTCAAATTTACTATTGCTATTTTAAATTCTAGATTTATTAACATAGCAAGAAATTTTCTGAAAGCATGTTCTTCATCCAAATTCTTCTCCCTGGAAAAACGAGCAGCTGAAAGAAAGTGGATAGGGTGAGATGGCCTCAACCTCAATGTTATAACATTGGACTGTGAATATTTTCTTTTTTGAAAATAATTTTTTCTTGTTCGCTCTTTTTATATACCTCATTTTGTTGTTTGAAGGAAGAATGCATAAATCGAAGTAAAGGCTTTCAGGAAAAATAAGATACTAATCTTAAAAAAAATCCAAGATAGGCAAGTGGAGTTAAAAATAAAAGACAGACAAGCAAAAACCTTGGGCAAAATACAAAGATCTCAGTGCATGGTTGAATAAATTGGTCTTTAAGTCAGGACATCAAAAACGTTCCTGAATGCCTAGGAGAAAGGGTTTCTCAGTTGTAGGTGTCTGAATTTGGAATCCAGCGAGCCGAGGTCGATGTGCTGTCCTTGGGGTAGGGGCTGAGATGCTGCATGGGGCTGTCGTGGCTGAAACCAGCACTGTGTTGCTGTGGGTGTGGTAGGGAGGCATAAGCTGATGTTGCTGCCGAAAGGAGCAAACCTCCTCTTACTTATTTCTCAGTCCTTTTTTTCCAGCCTCTTCACTGCTCTCATGCTTGTAGTGGCAGTTTCGTATGGCTGCGCTGTGAACTGGATCAGTAGGCTGTACAGACTAAAATTAACCCAGTAAAATGAAGTCCAGTTATTTTTAACACAGAGGGGTTCACTGACCCTGGCTCACCGTACAGGTCTTACACCAACAGGATTTTATACACAAGGAAGGAGACAAGGGGAAAAAGCAGAGCTGGGCTGTGGTGTTTTCTCAAAGCGCTGTCTGATTCTGGCGTGAGGTGTGTCTAGAAACACCGTTTGAGAACACCCCGCGACCCTGAGTTATGCTCAAGCCAGCCCATGGATTCATCAGCACTGTATCTGTATTGGATCTGGTGGCTATGCCAAGGAGAATTCCTCTTTATCAAATATACATTTATTTGCACCAGCTGTTTTTGTGTCGCATTGTGGAACTCGGAACACATACTACCTGTGTACACAGTACATACATACCTATAAGATACACATGGGCAGAGTTTACTCAACGTAATCATAGCAATTATCGGTGCTTTGAAAATAATTCTGCCTTTCAGTACTCAGGACACTTGTGAAAATGAGCTATGCATACGATGCAGGAACTCTCCCTTTAAAAATAATTTCTTATTCAAAATTCTATTAGACTTAGTTGAAATGTCTTAGGCTGGGTAATAATAAAAACTCAGAACCTCAGGATGTAGTCTGAGGAAGGCTTTCATATCTTTTCTTAGGCAGGAAAACATGGCAGGTATGAAATATATTAATCAGCGCCTGTTGTTTGGCATGGGGCCACAGAGGGCTGTCAGCATAAGCAGGAGCAAATTAACGTGGCAGTTCTCACGCCGGAGCCGTACTGTGTTAATACAGGGCTTCAAAGCAGATGATATGAAACCTGAATTGTGAGTGTAATATTTAGGGCTCCACAGTGGGAGCCATTCATCACGATGATTACAGCCGTGCCTGGGATTCCTGGCCGCTCGGATTACTTTGTTTTACATGCTTGATTTCTAATGAAATACAGGGTGGTGTGCATTAGTTAGGGTAGGCAGAGTGACACCAAATAGACTTGCAGCTTGTTTATAATGGCCAGCGGAGGAGAAAGAGGCCTCCTGAGGAGCAGAGTGAGCTCAGCGGTTGTGCTCGGGCAGGGCTGGAGTAGTGGGTTCCTCAGGGTTGTAGCAGTAACGTGTTTGCAAAAGCAAGGGGACAGCCCCGCATGGGCTTAACAGTGTAAAATGACAGTAAGGATCTGTGTCATAGTCTATTTCTTCTATCTAACTGACAGCAGATCCTTTTATTCTTGTATTTTCATTTTATTTCCTATTATTTAGTAACCCCTGAAACTATCCGTTAGTATTTAACGGTATGCAGTATGTAATTGGTATGTTGATGGCCTGTGTTCCTCTGATTTGACAGGATGTGCACGTTTTTCAGTGGTTTGATCAAGATGGCAATGTTATGACAGCATTGATTTAGAAACACAATAATCTTTGTGTTTTGAAGCCAGAGAAGACTCTGAGAGATACTGTTGCCCCATTAAAGCAGGTACTCCACACAAGCAGGAAAACACTCTTCAAAATCCTTACAGTCAGAGCCCCAAATTAGTTTCCAGATTTGCTGTGCCTTGTGTATAAGCCAAGCCTGTTGAGGTAGTTATGCCGATGTGGCTGTATCTGGATACAGACATACACTTACAGGAGAATTAATAAATTAACTCTTTCAAACTGAGAGATGTGGTTGATATGAATGATGCTGACACATGTTTGCAGAAACTTTGCCTGAGCATTGTTGTACTTTCAATGCAAGGGGATTATGTTTGATAAAGTTGATGTCCAGAAGAAGGATTCATGGATCTCACTGCTGTTTCTGAGCCTGGGACTGACTTAATGTGTGGCAGGTGGTGAGTCATGTAACCTCTCTGTGCCTTCACTCCGTGGTCAGAATTTAATTGGACATAACTGGGCCTCTGCCACTGTAATTTTTCAGGTCTGTTTCTTTTTAGGTTTTAGTGTCCAGAATAATGTATTATACATGCATCGACAGTTCTCGCAGTGTTAGGGTTCCATTTCATAGTAATTTTTAGATAAAAACATATGTAGATAATCTGTATGCTGAGTAAATATATTAACAATATTAATCATCGACATAATCTCCTTGCAGCCTAATTGATTTCAGAGATGTTGCAAAACCAAGTTCTTGCTCATTTTTCTAATCACTTAAACTATACAGACTTTGCTTAGACTTTAAAAGATTATTATTGAGTTTTGTGGGCATTTGCATGATCGTTGAAAGGTGTCTCGGTTCTGTGTTGGCACTACCTTACAGCGATCTTCCAGTGGAATATGTAAAGGTAATTAAAGCTTGTCAGAGTTTCTAGTAGGCACAGCAACTCCGGTGAATGGAAGTGCGAAGCTGCTCGGGGCAGCATGTCCCAGATCTGCTGTGATTTATTTACTTGGGTCTCGTTTCTTAAAAACAAGTAATAAGATAAATAAACCTCCCTTAACATTAGAATATTGGCTTTAAAAATGTATTTGTCACTTTATTTCTTTCAAAACTGCACAGACTTTCAGTGTATATTTTGTCTTAATTCTGTGTTCTGGTTTTGTTTAGTGAGGGGGGCCTAAGGTGGCAGCTTCTGTAGGAAACTGCTAGAAGTTTCCCCTGTGTCCAGTGGACTCGGCCAGGCCTAGGGCGGACCCACTGCTGGCCAAGGCCGAGCCGATTGGTAGCAGAATGTCCCGTGATAACACCTCTGCGATAACGTATTAAAAAAGGAAAAAAAAAAAAAAAAAAAAAAAAAAAAAAAAGAGAAGACAAGATGTGAAGAAGCTGAGCCGGGGGCAGAGGCCCAGAGGGGGAGGCACAGGCCTTGTGGGCCTTGCAGGCCTCACCCTCTGGCCTCTCGCCAGGCGGCCGACTGGGCCCGACTCAGCCCGGCCTGGCTGCAAGAAGTGGAGCTGAGATGGATGATGTGAAAAGATCTTGAGAAGCGTCTGCCAGCCTGTTGTGAAGAACGAACTTTTCTTGTGAGAGAAACAGCTGCAGACGCCAAGGTCAGTTCAGAAGGAGGGGGAGGAGTAATGCGGCTCCTGGCCAAGATTCCCCTGCAGCCTGTGGTGATGACCATGGTGGAGCGGGTTGTCCCCCTGCAGCCCATGGAGGCCCACGGATGAGCAGAGATCCCCCTGCAGCCCATGGAGGACCCCACACCGGGGGCAGGCAGATGCCTGAAGGTGGCTGTGGCCCGTGGAGGGCCCGCTGGGGCAGCCGTTCTGGAGGGACTGCACCGTGTGGAAGAGATGACCCACACCAGAGCAGCTTCATGAAGGACTGTGGCCCGTGAGTGGGACCCCACACTGGAGCAGGGGAGGAATGTGAAGAGTTCTTCCCCCGACAATGAAGCAGCGGTGTAAAACAACATGTGATGGACTGACCACAACCCCCATTCCCTCTTCTCCCCTGTGCCCGTCCTTATCTCAAACCTCGAGCCGTTTTCCTTATATCATCTCCCCCTGTTCTCTCGGAGGGTGGGGGGAGTGAGAGAGAGACTGCGTAGTCTGGTCCCGGTCGGGGCTGAACTGTGACATTCTGACAATCAAATAGAAGGATTTCAGCTGGCTTGCTGGGTGTCTGATGACCACTCTGAGTATGGTCATAGTGTGCTCTTTGGTGTTAGGTGTGCAATTGAAATGTTAGGCTGATAGTTGGTGTCAGATTGTCTGTTTTACCTTGTGCTGTGTCAGATTTAGGGCAGAGCTGCTCTGTAATAACTGGACAAAGTCATTACACTATGCCAGGAGTGTATGGCCTTCTACCAGTGGTCCTGGATAAGTCACATCTAATACCTACTGCCTGAGCTCAGGTGAGCATTGTGACACAAATAGTAATGGTGCCAACTTCCACCCTTCTCTTCTAGCATACCCAGCAGAAAGTAGCCACATTCTATTTGGAGGTAGTCAAAGCATTTCTCAGGAAACTTTCTACTGTTTGCTGAAAAAGACATTAAAGTATGGTATGACGTAGTTGAAGTGATGGTAATTCAGTGTATTACATTGCGGTTTTGGAACTATGTATTTGTCCAGAGTCACTGCTACTTAGCCCACGATAAACCTCCCAGTCAAGAAAATGCTTTCAACTGGACTTGTAATATCTGTGGGCTGTAATTTTTAACATCAACACCCCAACACTTCATATGAGACAGAAACTACTTTTTAACAGAAGTTAACACATTTTTAAAATGATCGTAACTGACTTGCAGTTTTCATATCTGTGTAGCTGTTCGCACTACTGCGGAAGCGGAAGCAACATTCACCCCAACGTAAGATACGTATCAAAGCTCTTCTAATTATTGCAGACAGCTAATGCACAATGTAAAGACATTATCCTGTGAACAGTTGGCCTCTCATGTTTTGTTTCCTCCCTTGCGTAAAGCATCTTATGGAGTTGGCAGTTCTGCAGAGTTTGAACTTGATCTTAATGAGGGGAGAAGCAGTAACGCTTTAAATGAAGGGCTCATCTCAGTCACAACAACAAAATGTGCAGATGTTCTTTACTAAGAGCAGAGTAATGAAATTGGGTTTTTTGTATCCAGTACGAGGAGAAAAACTGCTGTACTTTAAGCCTTTTTCATACCATGTTATCAATAGCTAAAGTCAGTTATTTTGCTATATGGGCTGTTTAGCAGATGGTTTATTGTGATTTATTCCTCCCTAAAGGTATTTTTGACATGTTTGTGAACTATAAAGGAGACTTTGTGGCATACCAGTCATCTATTACACCTGTATTAATTGTTCAGGAGAAATATCTTGCAGGTTAGGATTTAAAAAATGATGCTTGGTGATCAAGAGAGGTTTTTTTCCTGAGTAGACTGGTGTAGATCTGCATTTTATGGGATGTGGTGTAAAGAAATTAGGTTTTTTTTTTCAGCATACAAGATGAATACAATTTTGCTTCACAACAGCTCTGGTAGTGATCTGTTCAGTTAGCTATCGGCTTCTTTTTGAAGAACTAGATTTGCAATTGACTTTGAATTGGCAACAGCACATAAGCCTTTTTCCTCACCCCTTGGTAGTCCTTACAGTGTTTATCATCGCTGAGGCATTTCTAGACAGAGCTTAACTGCTCTCTGTAGGTATCTTTTCTCCTTCCTTGCCAAGACGTTTTCAGGGAGCACCTGATAGTCTAGAAGTTCAGGTTTGTTTCAAGAACGGAGCTGCCTCAAGACGGAGACTATTTGACGTGCTAAGATCTATGTTCCAAGTCAGCTAAGTGTTACGAATTGGAGCTGGGCACATTGATAAATTATTTTGGAAAGTGACAGTTTGACTTGGGTTAATGGAGATGTTGATATGAACAAGTATTTATTGTACAAAGCAGCATAAATCTTAGAATGGCTGTTATCTTCTTAGAAAAATTCTGTTTAAATTTCATAAATGTGCCTTTTCTTTTATCCATATGTGGACTGGAAAAGAGAGACCACCGCTGTTTGGATCTGCTCTAGAGTTAAACCATTTGGGTGAGTCGCAATAAAGAATTTAAATTCAACACTTCTCCCTGTTTCAGAAGTTGATTTGTGTGGTGGAGCCATTAACATGCAATTTGGAGTTAAGAAGAAAAATGAAGTTATGATCATGAAGGATATAAATATTTCAGGATTTTAGATTGAACTCTTTCTGAGAAGAAATCCAAGATTATGCAATTCACTGTGAAAGAAAATACAGCCTGAGCTGCTGTGGAAGTGCATGTCTTGCAGATTGACTCCGGGGTGTTTCATCGAGCAGGCAGGGCACCGAGGAACTTAGTGGGCAAGGTGGGGAGAAACTAAAATCCGTTAAGGATTTTCCTGGTTTTCATCAGAACTTTGCTAAATTGGTATTGTTCCCATGGGATGCTCAGATTCAGAGAAGCTGGGAGAAAATTAAAAAATACCGTTTTCTCAGCAAATGTGATAATTCATTTTTGAAGGAGAGGCTTTTTTCTTTTCTTCCAGTGCTAGTTCTTGGTGTGTGCAGAGTAGCTCATCATCATTCCTCTCAGTAGCTGTGCTGGTAGCACTAGGGGAATTGCTTATTATGCATACGATGTTCATCTTGCTGCTGCCTCTTCCTTCTCTCTGCTTTCTTTTGTGTCTTTTCATAATCTTAAGGTGGGAGCTCTTGAGGCAGATGCTTTCTTATTTGTTTATGCAGCGCCTTGCCAACCGGACTACGTGGTACTAATTGGGCTGTCCACAGCCTGCCATATAGAAACAAAAAAGCAGACATAGCAGCTTGAACTAGTTTTTCTTCATATTTAAGCAGAACTTGATTACAAATACCTTCTTTAGTCTGGGTTACAGCCTCTTTCCTTCTGTGCTTATTCCACATGGGAAATGTTTAAGTAATACATAACTTTAAAGTATTAGGTAGCCTTTCACAATGTAATGTCAAGGCAAACTGCAGAGGCTCTGCGCTAATCGAAGCTGCTTGGTTAGTCTGAAATACTCTATCTTTGAGCTGGCAAATGCAAAGCAATCTTTCCAGCCAGATTATGTAATAAGTAATGGTTTAGATAATGTAAATGTATGTTTTAGCATCTGTTGCAGCACTAAAATTTATGTGCAGGTTTAGCTTCGGGAGCCGATGGTTCTGGAAACTTATTATTACCACGCTTCATAATAGCTGTTATTAATGCTGTGTACCAAAATACAGCCCAAAGAGATGCGGGCCTTGCACTGGGGGCAAACTGCAATTGTGTTTCCTGAGATTTCAGTGTTTGAGCATTGGTACCAACGGGGGGGGAGGCTCTGGTAATGTGTCTTAAGGAGCCACTGAGCTATACTGATCCTCCACTCAGGGTGGTGGGTGTGATGAGGACTTCCCTGGTGTCTGGAGATCAGGCACAATAAACAGGCTTAGGAGACGGCATGCCCTGGGGTGTTAATTTTTGGATTTGTATGAGGAATGGGCTAGATAATTACCCTGATTTCAGCCAAGGTGGCGGAACATATTTGGAGCATAGCTTTGCTGCCCTCTCTGTTTGAAAGATCGTATGAAAACATGGGTTTCTGAGACTTTGAACAGTATGTGACTGTGTACGTGCGCTGTGCCGGTTTCCATAACATATCAGGATAATGTTTTCTGTGCTTTTGTGGTAAAAATCTCATCTTTTTAACAAGCTCCCCTGCTGATTCCTGTTGGTTCTGAAATCCAATAGCAAGTTGAGTGGAAAGCTGAATATTGTTACTTAAAAAGAAAGGGTTGTAAAGGAAGAAGAAAATTCCCCATACTGTAAAAAATAAGTTACCTTGTTTTTGGTTATGTGTAGCAGGTAGTGCGAGTACTGTCTGAAAGAATTAATATAATAAATCGTTCTGAAGCTGATTGCCTTCCTGCTCTTGTGCTGTTTCGTCACAGAGCGGGGTAAGTGATTAAAGGAATGGTCAGCCTCAGAATAACATCCCTGTTTGCTTCTGTGATTGTCATTCAATTGATGTAAGCTGTATGGATTTGTACTTGCAAAATATTTCATTTGTACACCTTTTCTTACCTGACTATGAGTTTTTAACTATTCACTGTTAGAATATCCCAATGTTTTTTTGATTAGCTGTGTTTAACGCTATTGGACGGAGGGAGGAAGGAATAACACTGCATTATTAAAGGAACGCAGCTTGTTTCATATTAATGTTGCTTGAAAAACAACCCCAGCAAAGCGAGAGTCCAAATTAAACTTGAGTTCCATTTCCAATCTCTGAAGCTTTGGGGAAAGGCGCAAGCCTGCATCTTAATCTCAAGTGCTGTAACCATCCTTCTGGAGAATCTTAGTTTGTCCTGCCTCAGAAACAGCACGGCACAGTTCAGCGCCTCTGAAGGTCGGTGTCTCACTCTCTTCAGATATATTCTTACGTTAAATTACCATTCACTACTATGAGTCTTATAACGGTAATTTCTAATTTTCTACTGTGTGTTCATGGCCACAGGTTGAGGATCCAGTTAAAACATTCACCACAGAAAAATTATTATAGCCTTCTGATGGAGATGACTGAATAGCACAGATGTTTCCATGTGAATCCTCAGCACCTGCAGTCTTCACTTCATTGGAAACTGCTGAAAAAAGGAGCATGTGGAAGGCTATAAGGGTTATGCTTCGTTAGCTGATGTGTTCTGCAGCAATACTAAATAACACACAATTATGCCGTCTTTAACTTCGGGGTGTGTGGCCTTGGCAGAGGTATCCCTGCACTTCACACATCAAGCCAATGCCTCAGGGACAGTGGCAGCATTACCTTTTTATTTTCCTGATTTCTGGTTTGTTTTTTTTTTTTTTCCCCTCCTCTCTTTTTTTTTTAAATAGAGGATAAAAATCTAATTTGCCCAAAAGTTATTTCAGGAAAGAGATGCATGAAAGAGAATATATTGTGATAAAAGATCTTCCTGGCTAGAAACATGAAAAGCGTGGATATTTTCACTGAGTTTCTTGAAGACTGGAGTAAGCACCAATATTAGACAGTCTTCAATCTCATATAAACACACATTTACCTGTTTTTCTTCCCTTAGGAACAAGAAACCTTTTCCTTAAGTATAATTACTTTATTTACAGTTTTCCACTGATCTGTAGTTCCTTTTAGTACTAGAGCTACGGCAGGACAGAGAGAATGTATTTTTCATGTTTGCATTTTTTAATGTTGTTCTTTTTTAAAATCACTAGAAACCTAGACACACAGACATCAAATTATACCTTTCAAAGAATTTGATGAATGCATTGTCTTTCTGTACATATGCTCCTAATATCAATAATTTAATCTCCAGTTTTGAAAAGTGTGAATGATGTGTTCATGGATACAGCTACTAGCATTAAGAAAACTACTTTTTTTAGTTTTGAGTCATATTTAGAGCTGTAATAACCAAGAGCTTGAAGGATCATACTTACTGAAATCAGGATTATGATCACCAATGAAGAAAGGGATTGTTCTCTTAGACGTAATACTCTATTTTATACAAACAGAGAGAGACTGGTAATCTCAAGTGACTTTGTGCACAGAGACCAAAAGAAAGCAATATTGCTTCCATTCCTGATTTGAAAAATGGAGATGCTCTAGCCGATAGGTTTATTCCATGTGTAGTGATTGCTGTGCTGAGCCGGGCTGAAGGGCTCAGTGGTGTAGAGATTAAGCACATAGCTCATAATTTAAGGTTACAGCAGACATGGCTGAAAGCTCAGTGACTTACAGGAGCATTCTTCCATCTGCTTACCTCTGTTGCACCTCACCTCGCTTCCGCTGTGGTAAAAGCGTTCCTTTTGCATTGCACATCTGGCATCAAATAATCTGTTAATTCTCAGAAACAACTGCGTATTTAGCCATGTGGAGTTTAAAATTAGTGGTCCTGAGTTCAAGCCACAAATTTTGAAATAATTTTCTGCATTTTGGTCCACAAGTAAAGAGCTGTGAAATGAGTTGATGGGTGAACTCGCTCGCTGCTCATTCTGGGGTCGCTCTTTGGCACTTGCTTTTGTCATTATTTGACACTTTGACCAGTGGTTGTTGGTCCTTACTGGGAAGTTTCCTTGCACCAGCGTGCTCTCCTGTTCTCAATCTGAGTGGTTTTGTGGCATTAAGTCCCATCGCACTGTTTACTTGCCTGCATCTGCCAAACGCTTGTGTTTTCCCTGCTGGGAAGAGCGTGTGGGTGGGATTTGCTAATCTGAATGAATAGTTATGCGTTCCAGTTTAAGCTCCTCTTTAATGTGTAATGACATGATTTTGTTTTGACAGATGAATGTTGTTTCTGTAGATATGCAGTGACATTGTTCCAGTTTGACTTTGCGCTGTCAGCTTGGTACATTTATCCTGACACTGTTGTATTTCATCTTGATACCATATTCTTGATTTGACATTGCAATGTCACCTCCATAAATTTGTATTGTCGTTCTTAACTCATTTTCTGGGTGTTTTTCAAAGTGAATGAAAGCCTGACACAGTTAGAATTGGGAGCAATATTGAGGCAGAATTGTGGAGATGTATCGTAGAGGAATGAAAAGGGCAGAGATGGGGCTCACTGGGGAGAAACCAGGTGTGCGAGATGCATGAATGGTGCTGCCAGGGAGTGACATGACATTCTGGTAGGGGGCCGTCCTAAAGAAATAGATGTATTCCACTGGCATGGTGTCAGTATAGCCTTAACTTCTTCAGCTCCTTTTGAAAAGCCTCTAAATGGAATTTGGATAGTCGTGCCAGAGAACGTGCTCTGTGCTCATAGACTCTGACCGTTCAGGATCACGTAACCATTGTCTGAGCTCTGCATGGTTGCTGTTAGGGAGCAATTGTTTCCCCTTGATATCATCATTGACTTAGAGCTTCACATCGATGCCCGGGTTCCAGCACGCGATAGCTGATCAGGCAGCAATACCATCCTTTCCTCCTTTGGGTTTCTCAGTGGCTGTCTATTAAGACAGCCTTGCTGCTGTTCAGATAAGACAACAAGCAACAGATTATTGCATGGCTTGCGTGTGTGCAGAAGGTACCATGGCCATTTTTATGGGGACGCTTATTATAGGGGCTCTATGCCCTTCAGTATATCCACTCACTCTCTGCTGCTCAGTGCATCCTGGCTACGTTTCCGATCATGCTGTGCATAGCTCTGGAGATGAGTGCTCACGGGAAGACTGCAGAAGAGTGATCTGAACATCTCAACTGTCCCACTGTTGTGGTTTTGTTTAGTGAGGGGGGGCCTAAGGTGGAAGCTTCTGTAGGAAACTGCTAGAAGTTTCCCCTGTGTCCAGTGGACTCGGCCAGGCCTAGGGCGGACCCGCTGCTGGCCAAGGCCGAGCCGATTGGTAGCAGAATGTCCTGTGATAACGCCTCTGCGATAACGTATTTAAGAAGGGGAAAACAGAGGAAAAAAAAAAAAAAAAAAAAAAAAAAAAAAAAAAAAAAAAAAAAAAAAAAAAAAA
>JAAGAY010138662.1:0-17023 GCA_011801015.1 Ardeotis arabs
CTCTGTAAGGTTTACTGTCACTTACCTAGAACTGCCATCACTGTGCCATGCTCTTTCATCATCTTCTGATGTTCCACCACTGGCAACAACTACTTCTCCTTCCTAACAATGGAGGTAGGGCAGAAGAGGAGGCAAGGAAAAAGAAAGCATTTTATTTGGAACTCAAAAAAGTTATAATACATGACAACATGACTCAGACTCTTCTAGGCTTTATATGTATTATAAACATACAGCATTATAAAAGCTTTATGTTGTTCAAAAAGCATGTTAGTTTGCAGATACTTATTTTAATGGACTTAACTTGAGGAAAAGAAGTAAAAAAATATCTATGCCTGGACAAATACAGCGTTGAGCAACATTTTTTTAACATAGAGCCAGCGGAGACCTGAGTGCTTCTAAATCTGCATTTCAAAAGGCCAGCTTATCTTCTTGAAAATTACATCCAGCCTTTTAAAATGTAGTATTTTCAAATCTTTTCAATTAATATCAAACAAAGACCCAGTACAAGTCTTATATATTCTTAATATTCATTTCTCCACTGTAGCTACAGAAGCACAGCATGGTTGAGGCTGGAAGGGACCTGTGGGAGGTCATATTGTCCAACCTCCTTGTTCAAGCAGGGCCACCTAGAGCCCGTGACCATACTGATTAGGGTCAAAAATATAGGGAAGATTTAACATGGTACACATATACTTTGAAAAATGCCTTACAAATGAGCTTTTCTCCCCTTTGTCACTTACTTTTTAGTCAAAACTAAACACATACTACAGCATGTGAAAATCTAATTCAATACCCATTTTTAAAGCGCACAATGAAAAACAAGTTTCAAGTTCCCAGTTTCCACTTGAAACAATGTTTAATTAGCTGAAGCAGGAGCTTAATGAGTAGAAATGCAATATAAAAAATTGCCTCATGAATAAAGATCTTACATCTGAGGAACTGTGTCCATTTTCTAACTCTTCAGCAGGCCTTGCAGTTTCTTCTACTGCATATCTTGTACGGTAGTTATGCTGATTAGCTTGCTGTTTCTTTGAGTCACTAGTATCTAGTAAATGATCATGAGAATGGTTCTGTGAAGATATGAAAGTCAAAATACATCATTTTTGAGTATATATTTTATTAATACATATCATTTTCTTTAATAATAGTATTCCAGGAAGCAACTTTTGCAGTAGCAAAAAGATTTAAGTTTCAACATCACAGAATTCAAAACAGTCCACATGTCCAAAACTAAAGAGCCACTGAAGAAAACACTCCATGTGCAAAGTTGAATATAAGTACCAAGCAGTTCAGTATAGTCTGAAAATAATTATAAGTTCTTCTTAGATATAATAGAAAATTCTTATCTTGAATTATTAAAACTCTTCATTCTCTACAAGGTACACATCAGTTAACTACTGATAGGCTGTTAAGTGCTTGTAACAGCTCAAAATTACACCAAAATTGGCCATGAGAGGAAAGAGGACTCTTACAGAGAATTCTGGAGTGTGTTATTTTGCAACTGAGTGGTCAGATCTACTAGAAGACTCATACAGTAATACATCTCTGAATGCTAAGAGATGACTGTTACCAAGTACGAGCCTTTAAATGGTAAGATGATGCATGGAAGAGTTCAAATAAATGAGTCAATTGGAAAAAAATCCGAGTTCTTATGAAGCTTAGAAGGATGAAAGAAGGCTGTAATTAAGAAACACTTCACGCTCCAGCATAAAGAGATTTTGTTCCTCCTGTAGAACATACATTATACAAACACGTGCTCTCAAAATGGTGTATGTCGTATTAGTCCTCAATGCCCAGAAAAGAAAAAGAAAAAACAAACAAACAAAACACAAAACTCAAGAGCTACAATCTCAATTTCAAAAGTTTTGTGCTAATTTTTTTGGTGTGCATATTTGAACTTCAGCCTAGCTCAGACCCAATGAAATAGTTTCTGGACACATTCCTAGATGCCACAAAAGGAGGAACACTTCACCAGTGCTGTCTCTCTTCCACAAAGAAAACCTCAGCTTTCTAATCTATTAGGTGCTGATATGATTGAAAAAACAGTCCCAGAGAAAGCAAGCAGAACTGCAGCAAACCACAGAAAGGTATTATTATCGGTGTCTTCTACTAGGGCAGACTGCTTATATCTATTCCTCTTGGATTTTTTTTCTTTTGTAGGAAATATAAGATCTTTCCTGTCATGTATGATGAAAAGTTGGTTCATGAGGTTAAATTTTCTCATTGAGGAAAGACCCACTTTTCAGTGAAAACTGTACTAAAACTTGGCTAAGCAGCAGTAGCTAAGAGTTGGTTTTCCTTAGCCACAACTATTTACCTTAAAATGCAGAACTCTGGTAGCTAGAGCTTTTCTCCTACCCTTCTTATTAGAAGATACAAGCCTTTTTCAGGCGTGACTGCAACAGTTCAGTAGGGTAAGGCCAGCACGCCAATCTGTACAATTGTATTCAGCAAAGCACACAGGAACAACATGAAGCTGCTCTACGCTCTATTCAGTAAGCACTGTGTTTCTGTTGTTCTGTCCAGTGAATTCAAGTTGGGGAAGCTACCACTGACAGCACATCTACCACAGACACTTCTAATGGGATTGCTCAGCAATCAGCATTTTAACATTGCCCAAGACTTTTCCTTCTGGATTCAAACTGGCATTCCTTCTGGACTCAAACTGGCAGCACACACCAGATCTCCTCAAGCTACTCTGACTTGACCCAGAACAGCTCCGAGGTAGCCCTAAGACTAGTAACTGAGCCCATCACACAGTCTTCTGTCCCTCAGCCTGCTGGCTGTCGCTGCCCAGTTCTCATCAAGCTCTCGAGATTCATCGCCAAAGCAGGAGAGATCATAAAAGTCAGCGTTAGAGCAACTTGATTCTGCTACTTTTTATGAAGCTCATCTGGCACCTAGCATCATGAACCATGGTATAAGGAAGCATGAACAACAGAAATGAAATCACATAGGCCCAATAAAACAAATTAGCCAAGCATCCTTTACAATAATAAGGACATATTTTGCAGAAGCTATATTACAGCCCAATTGTAATGTCACGTCTTCTCTCTAGAGCCAGAAGTCCTGAAAATTTACATCTCCATTTCTATTCAGAGGTGAGACATCTCAAACAATTATTATAAATATAGCTTTTCCCTACTTATACTAGAACTACAGATACTTGGAAAACTGAAGTGCTTTGCATTACTCTGGCTTTAGAAAGAGTTCTCCTTTGGCAGTTCAAAGCTTGAGGAAAAAAAAAATCACCCAAAAACTCCCCCCATAAAATCATTCCTTCATGGAAGCAAGGAAAATCACTGTATATATAAGTATTGGACCATGGCAATGCCAAAGAGTAACAACCTGCTTTGGGAAAGATGTAATGCCAAACCAAGAATAGAGAAAAAAAAAATGAAAACAAAACTACAAGCAGTTATCCATAAGTAACAGAACGACTGAAGCTGGAAGGGACTTCTGGATGTCACCTTGTCCAACCCCACTACTTAAGCAGGGACCAGAAAAGGGACCATAAGGCATATATACTCCACATCTTCCCCAAATGTGTATTTTAATACCGCTCCTATTAAAAATAGCTTTGCAAAAATCTGATGAGGAGTTGCAGGTCAGGCAGATCTTTACTTATTTGGGGAGGGGTGAGGTTCAGTGTGAAGGTTAGACTAAAAAGACAAAGTATTACAAGCTTTTTCTGACAAAATGGAATCTACCACCAACATTTTCAACAACAACTGAGGAAACACAGCTGACGGTCTTCTCCCTCCTCCAATATCCTAAAGGAAGAGTTTGAAATTGGACTCTCAACTCTAATGGGAGGCTTGGAAATAAAGCCAAGATAACCAATGATTTGAGGTTCAGTCATCACTTTCGTTCTCAATACATTTTGATGAACAGTCATATATGCTGACAAGTACCTTGTATCATATCCAAGACTTCCAGTCAATATCAGAGCACGTCTATAGATACATTAGAAATTACAGCTGCTGTCAGAACAGCTTCTCAGAAATACAAGTGATGGCATTTCCTGTATTTGAGTGGGATACAAACATGTCATCTGCTGAGGGTCTTTGTAATACCATTTGTGAAAAATACAGTTGAAACCCAGTGGTGTCCTGATAACTCGGACCACGGCATTCTGTTGTCCTTATGACCCTGACTCCACTGGGAAGCACAGTTTTGCTGTGCTTTCATATAGGGCTGTGGCAATTTCATAGTATTTCTTCGCCAGCATTATCTATTACTTATCTGAAAACGGTTATTCCTTCCTTAAGATAACAGAAATTAGCTTCTACTAGAAAGTTAAACAGGGGCAAGGCACATGCGTATGTCCAGTATCAGAGCTCCCACATTAAATACATGTTCACAGCCTCTTTAAGACAAAGAAAGGAAACTTTGGCTTTTTTGTCTGCATATGCTTTTCACAACATTGCATTTCAAATGTTATGCTGAAAAAACCTATTTGCCAAGTAGCCTACATAAATGCTTTAATTCTTGACTAGATACGTTATTTAAATTCTTCAACTCAATATTTATCTATGAAGTTAAGTTTGTTCTTACTGAATTTCAGTTCTTATTTTTCTGGACAGGGCCATTTTTGCATTCCCAAGTTCACTAATATATATCCTTGTCCAAGTTTAACATTCTTCAATGACCATGAGCTCTCCCTGGATGATAAATAAAACAAATCCCCCAAGCTGTTAGTGCATAAAACAGTTTTTATTTCATAGAATGGTCAAGGTTAGAAGGCACCTCCAGGAGTCATCTTGTTGAACCCCCCCTGCTCAAGCAGGGACATCTAGAGCCAGCTGTCGAGGACCATGTCCAGACAGCTTCCAAGTATCTCCAAGGTTGGAGACTCCACAGCCTGAGTAGCCTGTACCAGTACTCAGCCACTTTCACAGTGAAGTGCTTCCTTAAGTTCAGTCAAAATCTCCTTTGTCTCAGCAGTCTGTGCCTACTGCCTCTTGTCCTGTCATTTTCTCTTTGGCTAAAAAGCACCCTTCCATATTCTCCTCAAGTCTGGATCAGTGCTTGTCACCATTTAGTTTTCACTCTTACCACACTGCACATGTGTAAGAAATCAGTGAGAATTGTTCCAAAAGCACTGAAAATAATGGACACTAAGTGCTAGTCTCTCGGGCTTTAGGTTATTTTCCTCTTAACAAACTTGCTGATTTCCCTGGAAGTAGTGTTTAAATAACATGTAAGTTGAAAACCTACTACTTTTGAGGTACACAGCTAAGCCACCTTCAGCAAAACAAAGCACACTCTTCTCCTCACTGGCTTCTGTTAGTTTACAATACAGCCATTTGTACCTGTCACAAGAAGCCTATGCTTACTTTTGTCCATCTGTAACAATCTCCAATCTTAATTCTTTAAAATTTCTGCTCATAGCTTCTATAGCTTCCACTGAATGATAATTAGAAATATTTCTATTTTTGTCTTTTTTTTTTTTTATTAGGACATACACTACATTAACCCTCTAGTGTACAGAAACTTCACGCTCTAATATTTATTAAAATGCTCTGTAATCCAGTAGTTCAATAAATACTCTAATTACTTGGACTGGGAACATTTACCCAAGCATGTTATTTATCTCACTTCTCATCTTTGGCACGCTCCTAGAATAAGTAATTGGAAATACAGTTCTACTTTGAAAATGCAGAAATTCCAAGGCCACATTCTATCCTCTGACATTAAAAAAAAACAAACAAAAAAAATCTTAAAGTGTTTTTGGTTAATAATCAGAGAAAATCCTACTCGGGAATTACTTTGAAAGTCAAACTGAGTTCTTCATTCAACATGCAGATCAGTGATACTAAGTACTATTCAGGTCAAAATAACCAAGCTTTTAGGTTCTCCCACACAACTCTATTAGCCCCTCAAGCAATCACATACAAATAATTCTCAGTATGACCTGTGTCAAAGAAACATGGGTTTTCTAACTTTAAATATCAGAATGCTTATGTGACTTCCATCTAAGTTGCAAATATTGTTAAAGAAGAAAGACTGAGCTATAATTCTGCACTACTTTTAACATAACCTACTATGACCCTGGACTAAAAATTAGTAATAGGACTTTGGAATCTCCTCAAAAAGTAATTACAGCTGTTCTGGTTTTTTCCTTACTGACCTACACCTTAGCTTGTAATCCAAAATGCTAACGTTTGTTCCTGCCCTCCTTTTCATTTTGCTTCTGTATTTTTGAGTCATATCAGTTAGAAGGGAACAGAAGAAAGTATTATTTTATCATTATTATATGAATAGAACTGATACATTTCAAAAGTGTATATAAAAATTAGTATTTCCTACTGGTATGAATACAACTGAATTTGCATATGTTTTAATACAAGCCCTGTTTACTCTGTTCGCAGACCAGCTGACAGTACTGTAGAACAACACCCTTTCTATAATCCTTGACACTTTCTATAATTCTTAAGTCTACAGATTACTAGAATATAATGTTTCCCCCTGTATTTTCTTTGAGGTGTTCCCTATGTCTTCTAGATTACGAGCAGCTTATTTAACTAGGAGACTCAATCACACGAGACACCAAGCACCCTTTTCTTCTTGCAAATGTGCTTATTTAAAGCCCATTTGATATCTACTCATTTCTGAATCCCTCTGAGATTTATCTCAAGGCATTTGAATTAATTACTGTACTTCAACAACTTGAGTCCTCCAAAAAGAGACACATTTAATGAAGAATAAACTACGGAAGAATATGCTTTTTTTATTGCATCTCGGGACAAAAAAATGCATCCTGTAGGGTTTAAGGGGGATTTATTTAAGTGTTCTGAAAGCGTTACTGAATTCAGCAATAATTTCTATATGGAAAATTTACTGACTTACTCAAATGCAGAGACCATGGCTGTCTGCTTTTTGCTGTATTTCCTCAGGACAAAGGTAGGAAGTGACTAAAGTGACCAATATGTCTCTCCCTCACCTTCTGGGCGTCAGAATCCAGATCACAGACCCCTCATGGACCGAGACAAATGAAGGACACATTCTTCTCCAGTTAAATATATGAAACTGAAGAAAGGTTTTCCTAAGCTAGGTATCGCTCTGAAGGATTTTAAGGGCATAAATATCCATAACAAAAATATGAGGCTCAAAATGATTCAGTGCTACCTATAAGGTTTGTAGACTAAAAAATTTCTCCTCTGAGAAAAGGTTGTCAAAAACATCCATATTAAGTATCTTTGTTTCCAAGATGCAATAAAAGTAACTACTGAAACCAAAATGCTGGACCAACTAGCTTAATCTGCTATTTTTATGTCCTAGTGATATTTTAGGAAAGTTGTAACCCTATTAAAAATTTAAGGGTGAGCTAGTAGGAATTCACATTATATCAGGAAGAATTCTTTTGACTAGGCTGTAGCTGAAGAAAACAAAATAAAAAGAAACCCTTGAGTAGTGCAATCATTTAATTAAACGAAAATAAAGTCTGTAATTCAGCACCAAAACACATCCCCTCAAGACAAGAAATAACTTTGTTAAAGTCTGAATTTGTGAGGCTCATCATCTATTATTCCTGAAAGAAAGATAGGAGTTACCAAGATTTCTAATGTCCTGGTATTTCATTAGTGAGCCCTGCCACGCCCACCTCCAAAACTAAGTGGCATAGAACAAGTTCTTCTCTCTATGTACAAAAACTGGAGACAAAGTGAACAAATATTTTTTCACTTTATCTTGGTCAAACACAATAATGGTTGTGCAGCATTGAAATTAACACACTGGTACCATGTCTTAAAATGGTAATACACACAATTTTAATACAAGAAAAACAGAAGAAAAAAAATTAAGAAATTTAATAAAGAAGTTGAAAGTGATTAGGAGACTGTATGTGCATGGGAGAGCATTTATCTCACTTCTCTTGAAAGCTTTACTTTGACTGACGATGAAAAAAGCAGCAAAACTGTACATTCAAATATAGTATCAAGTAGAAATTTGCCCATCTCAAATTTACTCTTTCTACTGCATATAAAATTAACTCATTAAAAAACACAGAAGGACCACTAAGCATCTGAAATTTACTCATTTTTAGATTGCTTTCAATTTTGGCCCTTTCCTCTCCAAGAAAGTAAATAATAAACAGCACATGCATTAGGTCTGGTACTCTGATAAAGTTAGGAGCTGTACAATCTTTCTTATACTTGTTCTCAATATTTAATTTCTTCAATTTTCCATCTTGAACTCCATAAGTGTTTTTTACTTTACAATAGACAATTTGCAGGCATTCTTGAAGGCCCATCTTTTACTAAGCTTTTGAGTAACGGTGAAATAGTCTCATCTAGAATAAATGTACTACAAACCCAAAGTATGGCTTCTCCTTTACAGTTGCTTAAAATTTACTTCCTTTATTACAAAATATAGTGTGTTATTTAGCTAGAAAAGCACAGATAAGCATGTGAGATGCATATACAAAACTAACAAACACTACAATTATTTCTGTAAATCTAGAATATACATTCTTCATATTTTCTTACCAGTATAAAGGTATAAGATTAATTTTTTTGCAAGTTATCTGAAAACATCAAGTCAATTATCACAATTTTTGTGAAATTTTTAATACAACTTGTTCCCTTCTATTTAATCTATCTTGTTTTCCTCTTTTCTGGAAAATGCACTCAAACTCTAGTAAAAAGCATGACCCGTACAAAGCCACAATATGGTTATTAGGGTACCGTGAAAGAAAATACCCAATTCCGTATTTGGAGATGTATCTTAATGTGTTAAGGTTAAGAACTATGATTTGAGTTTTAATTGAACCTTTCCAGAGAACACTATGTCAAACAGTAGACAACAGTAGCAGGATATATTGATTAATAGTGACAGACTCCCTACAGCAAATCACATCCCTAACACCAGATTCTCAGGGCTTCTCTCTCAGGGGATTCTAAGAGCAACCCCCATTGCTTATTCGGAACACAGTGAAGCGTCAGTAGAGACATGTTTCCTCATTCTGGGGACATAAACAAATTCCTGTACCCCTTGTTTTTAAATTTAAAACTGAGAAGAATGTAAATTTATGTAGCCTAACACATTGAGTTAAATTTTATGTTTCTTACCCTGATAAGGTACAAGTGACTGTTTACCTTTGAGAAAGTAGGTACTTTGTTTTCTCTTTGAATGTGACTCGTTACATGTTTTCTTTTCTCTTCTGATCGATACACTCTTACTTCCTCTTCTCCCTTTGCTGTTCTCCATTCTTCCTGCCTACTGAAAAAAGAAAATTGAGAAAATTTAAAGCAACTGAAAGGACCCATACTAAGTCAAGAAATACATGTTCAACATTTATAACATTCTTTAAACAGTAGTTCTTCTCTTCACAGTCAGAATATGGCTTCAAAATTACCCTTTCTGAACAAAGATTTCAATCTTATTTCAAAATGCTAGAGCAGTTTATGCTTGATTGTAGCTAGTAGGGTTTTTGACTTATTGATTTAAGTATTCATTACAAGAGTTAATTACTGAAAGAAATAAAGTTCCAGCTTGGAAATAAAAATTCACCTCAAGCAACTAATGGATCAGGTCAATGTCCCAGTCGTAAAATGTCATATAATGGCAGGACAAATTGAGTTAAAGCATACTGTAATCTTATGCTACAAGTCAGAAAATATTGAGGCAGCTAGATCTCACTGCAAATACAAATTAAATTACTCCGTCATTTGTTAAACGGTCCATTTTTATTCAAAATACTTCTAGAATTCCAGATTTTTCAAGTGATACGCAAACAACAACTGATTTCAAACTGAAACTCATTTTATAAGAAATATGAAACCACAGAATAGATAAATACCACACAAATAATTCTATGACAATGTGAATTCCAAAACTGTTTCATTTAATTAATAATTAAGTTCATCAAACTAAAATTCACTGCAAACTTGACCTATGTTTACCTGGCCACACCAGAAGACAGTTCAGGCACTACAACCCTTCGACTCCAAGCCACAAGGTCCCGCTCAGTGGCTATTTCACTTCTTGGTGCGTTGCTATGCATCTGACGCACACCCTCAATTTGTCCGCTACGTCTTAATCCTATATTTGGTGGTGAATGTACTTCTGAGGTAGAACTTACAGATCCTAAAAAGTCAAAAAGTGATAGTTGTACTTGATCTGAAATTCTAAGGTAAGCACTTAAACAAACAAACCTCAAAATAAAAAAAAAATAAATTAAAAAAGATTTTTACTTACTCTATTACTTCAAAAGAAATTAAACATTAACTGCATATAACTAATTTCAGCAATTTCTATCGTCACCACAACACACACTTAAACAGCTACTGGGCTGCAGTACTCTGTTCAAAAATTCATATTGAAAAGAAGCAGATTTATCAACAATTTGAAGTGAAGCAAATGTTTCATTGCTTTTCTTAAAAAATGCTTTTGAAAACATTTATGTGAAGCTAACTATTGCTACTGCTCTCTAGATTTGTATTATAAAACAGTGAGCTATCTCACTGAATCAATGTATTCCTTAAACAGTCTTCTACCTTCAAAAAAAAAAAAGAAAAAAAAAAGGCAATAAATTGAAATGGTCAAAAGATAAAAAAAGCAAACCAAAACAACACAACACACACACAACATCCTTCAAACACCTACACTGCAGCAAAGTTTCAGTATTTTTCCACATCTTTCCAAACACAAGCTATTCCTGCCTACTCAGGTGGATTGCCAACCATGATTTTCAAAATATTGAAAACTACCATGTAATCTAGTGCAGTACAGTGAAACACGGAACAGCTGTACTGGGAAACAAGCAGCTCCTTCCTCTTTACTTCCTCCTGTTTCTTTATCTGGGACAATTCAGATATCAATCAAGTAGACAGTCAATTCTAGATTAAACAGTAGTGCAGCTACTTCTAAGGGAATGCAGTTGCTGCAAGTTCCCTGAGTGAGCAGACAATAACTTTAGCAAAGACAAATTTGTAATGTTAAGAATCCTGAGATTTTGCAGAAAGGCAAAAAAGATCAGAAAGCTGTATTGTTTTCTATGGGTCCAAGGCTCCTTTCTAGTAGTTCACCAAAATACACAAATCACGCACAATAATAGGTTTTACGTTATCCATCTCTCAGCTGTTTCAATAGAAAAGCCACAACACCTATTCCCAAGTACTCTACCTCTGCTTATCCGGCTGGTACTACTGGTTCCTGCCTCCCCAGAGCGTCTCTGGTCCTGCTCTTGCTGAAGTCTTTGAATCATGCTATCCAACGGACTAACTTCTTGATTTGCTTGTTGACTAAGAACTTGATTCAATCCTGTGAAGTAAAATATACAAGAAAACAACACACAAATGTTGATATGAAGAACTAAATGTTAAAAGCAGCCCATCTAAGTCTTAGCTTTGAAACTCAGAAGTACAGTACATAATCACATGTGTAAGTACGTGCTAATGCACATTTTTGTAACAGCCATTTTTTAAACAGGACTTTTTTTTCCTCAATACATGGAGAGCATTATTATATCTTCTGGAGCACAGTCAAGATGATCACATGCCACTCCTAACAGAAGTTTAAATCTGAGCAAGTGCCAACAAGCCACAGAAGCTTAATACAACTGCTGTTTGTCAGCTCAGTCAATATATATTGTTCAAATGTGTGTGTGCTTAGCCTGTGTCACCATTATGCAGGCTAAGTAATGCTAGTTTTCTCTGGTATGTAAAAGAGCCAAGAAATCTCCTTTTGGGTAGGTGTCTTGAACAAAAGACAGGAAACAGTTCTCTCAGAAGTGATTATAAGGTGGTAATACTGTTTCTGTGCAGCAAGCAAAATACACAGTAGGTATGCATAAACAACAAAACCTCTTTTCATACTCACAATGATCACACACACACAAAAAAAAGAGAGGTATAGAGAAAAATGCAAGGGCTATAGCATTGACTTGAAAAGGAAGTCTGATAGCTCCACACAGAATAGTCAGATGATGGAGTGGAGTGGTGGGACACTCTGGTCAAGAGAAGTAGAACTTGCAGAACTTTGTAATGAGGCATGACAATGTTCAAAGAAATAAGCTACAGAAATTATTTTTCCAGCATGATTTGAAAGAGATGTCATAAAATAAACTGCACTTTGCAAGATCAAAGACAAGATATTACAGTAATTGTGCTATGAAATGAAGAGCTTTGATTATATGTCCAGACAGAACCAGTCATCTCTTAATAGATGATGGCATGCAGAAAAAATATAAATATTTAAGACAGGGTATCAAGGTTATTGTAGCTGAAGTCAACTTCCCTAAAGCAGCAGAAGCTTGGGATAATGGAATGAGCTCTGGTATAACCACAGCTGGATGTTTTCTGACTCATCTAGTGAGACAGTCAGATTTATTTGGTGATCTCATGAGCAGACATACTGTCTACTGAAAATAATGGGAAATACTACCAATAAACCAAGAATAATCTTAAAAAAGGAAACTGCTAGTTAAACAAAATGAATGGTTTTTTGTTGAATCTAGCTTGTGAGATTTTGCCTTCACAAGTAACAGGAAGGGTTTTTTGGTTTTGTTTTTTTTTTTAAATGAAATAAACATTGATATCTATTTGTTTTTTTCCAAAACATCGGCTTTCAAGGAACTTCATGTACATCTAAGCAGTAAATCAAGCATGATTATTTGATTTCTCCCTACTTTATAAGCCCCTGTAGAAAACTTGACAAGAAATAAATGGTCAGTGCCCTAAGTGAGATCCATCAAATCCCACAACAAAGTTTCAGAAAGAAACAGCTTCCTTAGTGGCAGGGAACATATAAAACACACAACACTCATAGCTCTGCATAAAACCGCATGCATTGTTGCTAAACGGTAAAGAGGGAGAAAAACGTCTTCTGTCCCTCCAAAAAAATCTCTGGCTCTCTATCAGCCTGGTTGATGGCTTCCTGTTATTGAACAAGATGTTATGGACATCATTTTCCTATAGGCATTATGTGTTATGCAGCCACACCATTAAATTTAATGTTGTGGGGTCTGTGTGCAGTCTAACTTGTTTCAAGATACTGGTGAATGTCTCCAGCACATTTTCAAATTTGGAGAATTTCAGAATGTCATGGATCCATGCTGTAACTGTAAAAAAAGAGTAAAACTGCATCCCTCCTTGGAAATTAAATTTAGCTTCGAAGCCATTAGCTAAAAAGGTTGAGATAAAACATTGCATACATTCATCAGAAAATATTTTTTTCCTTCTTACAGTGCTTCTTAGGTAGCATTTCTTGCCCTAGTTTTGGAGAAAATATGGAAATGCTCGTTAAAAATTATTATTAAAGTATTCAGTGGCTTATAATCCTTGAGTCTACAAATGAGAACAAAGAGATCCTTTGGTACTAACACTGTCAGTTAACCTTCCTGGAATGTGTGACGCACCACATGCTTAAGTATGGTGTACATTAAGCCACTATTTACAGGCACAGTTCGTTTTCCCGTATTTCCAACACTGTCCACATACTTAATGCCTACCTTGAAAACATTCAAACTGTCACCATTCACTGTTTGGTCATTCATACTAACATCGAACTAGTGACACATAGCAAGCAAGCATTGTTTTTACATCCCCACCTGTGTGGACCCTATTTAGGCAGTTTCCACAAGCCAGCCATTAACCTAAAATATGCACATTCCTCCCATGTTTTATGCACGGAGAATACAAAAATCTAGGAAGTTCCTCAAAAGTTGCATCCTTATCAAGTCTTCAGAGTTCTCTAACCAAAACGTCAAAGCTTAAGCTGAATGACTGCCTTAATCTAAAGATAAAGAGGATTTTCACAGGTTTCAGGTGTCCCCTCATTTTTCTCTTCTTGTAGGTGATACCTGTTCCAATTGATCTGTGGAAGATAAGACTATTTCCTAGGTTTTCTGAAGTAAGAAATCCTACCCCAAAGAGATCAATTGAAAGCTAACTCAGCATCATACACTGTTCCAATAATGAAATAAGCTCCAAGTTGCCTGGTGTTGAAGCATCAACTAGTACTGACTTGACTGATGACAATACTGTAAGTGAAACTGTCACAAGCAATCAGTGCCAAGGACATTGCAATTCTTCCACCCTACATGAACTACTATGCCCAGAAATGAAGAAAAAGGACAAAGCAAAAGGGAAAGAAAGTGTAGAACACCTGAAGGTAACTAGATAAGCTACTGTGTACTGAATTGAAGTTTTCCATACCTGAAGATGTCACTCCCATCTGAGGAATAAGCTGTTCCTCCCTGCAGTTCTCACGACCAGGAACTAGCCTCTGATACCTTGCAGGATGAGGGTTGCCATCCACATCAACCAAAAATGGGGGAGGCATAAGGTGTGGAGCCTGCTGCGTCTGTTCATCCAGGACAAAGTTGTTGGCATCACGGATAAGGGGCCGATAATCACTATGAAAGAACATCTGATCTGCTATCTGTAAACAAAGTCATTTTGTAATTTTTTTTAAAGAACCTATTAAAAAAGCATACAGAAGATAACTGCCAAAAGTATTTTTAACATAGTTACTCATGGTCATTCCTGAAAAAACAAGGTTATAAGCTGATCTCAGTTTAAATGGGAAAATGTAATGACTCAAGTACTTTTTTCCCCAGCACTCCTTTTCTATATTCTAGTGCAAAGATAATAATCCACTTGTTGAGGGTGGGGAGCATTTAAAGAACAGGGGTATGGGGCAATACTTAACTACTTGGAGACATCTGACAGAACACAGCATGGATGTATTGAATAGATTACAAATTTTCTTCTATACTCCGAATATATGAATATATATTCTGATAATGAAAACTGTGTCACAGACTTCTGAGCTATGGTGTAGGAAGAAGACAAATAGGAATGTATTTATCACATCACGCCACTGCCAAATATTTTAATGCCGGGGCCAAACATACATATTCTTCTTATAATACCAGATATGTTAAAAAGTTCCAGCAGATAAAATAAAGCTGATCTAAAGTTGAATTCTTCAGGCTCAAAGTTTTTTTATTTCAGTCCACCTGCTTACAATTTATTCTAGATGACTTTCCACAGACACTCAAGACTGAGGAATTGTTTTGTCCAAATAGTATGTAAAAAGCTTTATGCTCTATCCCTCACTGGCACATTCACCTCAGTATTGTGCGATCTGAAAGATACTAAACCACAAGGAGAAAAAAAAAAGAAAGAGAACAGAAAACAAGCTGTATACTACACATCCTAACACTACCTCCTGGCAAGCAAACCCCTTGGCAGCTCATGTACTCAGTTTAACTTTGAAGAAATAAAAATAAAATTATAAAATCATTGTTCATGCAAATTAAGATTTCCAGTGCAGCATAACAATGACTAAACAACTGACTCAAGCTACAAAGATCTTAAAAAAAATCTTGTCTTAGATGTTAAAGACAGGTATTGGAGTACAGCTAGAGGAATGCCTGAGTTATCACAGACTATACTTTTTTTTGAAAAGCATGCTCTGTCACGACCAATCCATAACATATTTTCCAGTAACTTGTTATGCAGAAATTAGTAGGGCAGAGGTTGTAGCGTCTACTCAGAGATCTGGTGTCCCAATGACAAAGTTGTTCTGTTCTGGATGCAAGAAGATCAGGAAGGAAAGATGACGACAAACATCTTTCAATTACAACATCAGAAAGTGCCTAAATGCATCCACATGAGGTGGATTAAAAAAAAAAAAGCATTTAAAAAAATCATAGGAATCATGGGATCTGGAGCTCACAAACATTCAGAAAAGCAGCAACAGGAACAAAATTGAAGAGATGCATGGAAAGATGCAATGACAAAGAATTTACTTCAGGGATTCAAAAAGTGATCTTCGCAGAGTGCACATTGACAAGGTGATGTCCCACTGTAGTAACAAGCCCTGACTGGATGAAGTCTTGTTGCCAGATTCTGTGTTACCTTAACAGAAGCTCAGTTAGAAAAACACAAGTATCTTCATGTGTCTGACTGACAGAATCAAGGCCTGCTTAACAACTTTGTTCCTTCAGCTGAAATAGCTGAATGTGATAAAGATACAGGTCCTCTAGGAGGATTTCTGATTTTCTCTAGAATCATAATAGTAGAGTATCCAGTACTTTCACCTAGTGTAAATTTTTCTATAAAGTACTTCCCACACTGAGAAAGAAGAGATTCCAATGGCATGATCATATAGATCGTGAGTTTTAATGTGCTATGATTTGGCTATACAGTGTTGTCTGCATCCCAGGTGCGGTAAGCAAAGGTAAGATCTAAAAATCCTTCCTTAGACTCAGTGATGTCTACAAGAAGAGTCTCTGGTGCAAGATCATGAGGGACTTTGGAATTACCCTTCTGGGTACTCAGTACTGCAATCAAGTATGGTAGAAAGAATAAACGACAATTTTCTGCTCCAAGAATGGCATTCATGGAGAACCCAGGTGCAGAACAACCCTCAGGTAGAACATTGGAAGGTCCCTACTGGAACTCGGGGTAACAATCTTATCCTCAGCTATTCCAAGTCCTGAGAAAAACCAAAAGAATTAGATGTTTTAGAGAATCTTAAATGGCTATGTTTAGCAGACAATCAGTTAAAAGCACTAACAATCAGATCTATTTCTTGAGATATTATTAGAGATTAAATCCATGACAAAAAGAAGGTACTACAACAACATTAGGACATATGAGTCCTCTGTACACATGATTTCACAAACTCAGCTTGGGTTTGAGTAGGAAAGCTCTCCACAAGGTTCGAGCTCTACAAATAGACTCTCCTTCAGTAACCTGACTACACTTTCAGAACACTTAGTTTCTCCAAACGGCCACACCTATACAAACACAAAGGGATTTTCCCCCACTACTGCACCAATCCACCACAAAGGAGATGTCAATACGCAAAAAACTGTGGTTTGGGCAGTCTATAGGAACTAAAGCCTTAGAAAACTCAGAGATCTAGTCCAATCTAAGATTTAAAATCGACACAAAGGTACCTTACGCTTTAGGACAGTTAGGCGTTCCTGGACAAGTTTTCACCGAAGCAAGAATTTCTGAAGCACACATGTCCTTGTTGACAGTGAGTTTAGCTCATCTCTCATGAT
>JAAGAY010138663.1:0-11063 GCA_011801015.1 Ardeotis arabs
GAGGAGGTTTAGATTGGACGTGAGGAAAAACTTTTTCTCCCAAAGAGTGGTCAGGCGCTGGAATGGCCTGCCCAGGGAGGTGGTGGAGTCGCCGTCCCTGGCAGTGTTCAAGGGGTGGCTTGATGAGGAGCTACAAGATATGGTTTAGTAGCTGTGGCAGCAATGGTAGTGGGAAGACGGTTGGACTAGATGATCTTATAGGTCCCATCCAACCATGTGATTCTATGATTCTATGATCAGTCTGCCCCTGAAATGCCCGTTTCTCCCCTGTGGCTGGAGAAGAGGACCTGTTTACGTAGTCAGTCTCTGTGTCTGCACAGACTAGCTGAGGTTGGCAGGGACCTCTGGAGATCATCTGGACCCACCTCCTCGTCAGAGCAAGGTCCCCTGGAGCAGGTTGTCCAGAGCCGTGTCCAGTCAGGATGTGAGTATCTCCAAGGATGGAGACTCTGCAGCCTCTCTGGGCAACCTGTGCCAGGGTCTGACCACCCACACAGAGAAAAAGGTTTCTTTTCAGTTTAAGCAGGACATCCTGTATTCCAGTTTGTGCTTATGGCTCTGTCTTCTCTGCCCATCCCCATCAGATATTTAAACACATGGGTAAGACCCCCTGAGCTTTCTCTTCTCCAGGCTGAGCAGTCCCTGCTCTCACACAACAGCTGCCCCAATCCCTTCATCATCTTGGTGGCCCTTCACTGCTCTCACTCCAGTAAGTCTATGTCTCCTCCTGTACTGGGGAGCCCAAAACCGGACCTGGCACTCCAGATGTGGCCTCAGATCCTGAGATACACAGAAATAGTGTTTTCTAAACATAGCTTCCTGAGACGTACTCTTCATTGGTGGACTGCAAGGTTGGCAAGCAGCTTGTGTGTTTTGTTCTCTTCAACAGGCCCAGGCTTACCTTCCTAACAGGGCTGAAGGGAAAGCAATTATTTTCTGTGATTAGCAGTTGACCTCACCTCTTGGCAGTGTGGTCATCTGTGGGTTTTTGTCTCCTTCCTGGGGTGAGGCTGGACGTTGCGGCACTGGTTAGTGAGCACCCGGGCTGCAGGCAATGGGCGCCTTACTGCCAGCGCCGATGGCCTGAGCCTCCAGCACAAGCGCACGTGTGGGAGGTTGTGGGGAGGTGAGGCAGCCACCGACCTGCTTGCATGGGGCAGGACAGAGCGGCGAGGCTGCTGGGTGCAAGTGGCGGCTGAGATGTTTGTGTATTTGTAACAATCCCCAGGTGTTACCTTTGGATTCCCTCTGGGTACTTCTAAACTGGAGATACTTTTGGATGTCGTTAGGGAATAAAGCGCTATTTTTTTGCTCTATACACCACAGTCTGATATTCTCTCATCCCCTGCTTTATCTTCTACCCCCAAGGAGATTATTTTTATGCCTCCCATCAGTGTAGTGACCACCGACTGTTTTATATTTATGCTCCCAGAGGTTGTTTGGCTCATCCTTGTTTGCTGATCCTCACAGATCTGTGTTTCTTCCCTGCCTATGGCAGCTCCTGAGCTGGAGAATTGTAATGTTAATTTAGTTTTTCATTTTATTTGCAAAAGGAGAGATTGAGAAGTCAGGTACTGAAGTGGGGTTCAGTGCTAACATAGGAGTGGGACCAACCAGTGAAGCCTAAAGGAATAACGAGGCTCCGTGGTGGAGGGGTGGAGGTGCTCCTTCCCTTTTGAGGTACATCCTACTGATGGTCTCATTCCCCTTTGGGCAGGCAGCAGCAGGTGTGTTTGGGAGCTGTTCCTGGCAAAAGATGATGAGGAGATACTGCATCTGACAGGATGAGAGTCTCAGGTCTGAGTAACTCCCAGACTGAGCAGCCAGGCGCAGGGAGCAGAGGTGTGGGGTTGGGATGCTTGTTCCGAGTGTGAATTTTCTCCCTCTCTCTCTTCTTGGAGTCCTTTTCCCATGTCACCAAACTCTCTTGACCTGAATTTACCGGAGACTGATAAGGACCGAGTCCCACAAAATTGTTCCAGGCTCAAAACAAGCTTTTGGCTTATAACTCCCAAATTCTTACCCACTTTTGCTTACCTGCCCTTTTTACTGACCGAAGCCAAAAGCAAGCTGGCTGCTGGCCGGGGCGCTGACGTGTCTTAATAGTGTGCTGTTCTGGCCCGTGCTCAGAGGGATACTTCAGAAAGGTGTTAACCATTTTGGGGTTAACCATTTTACTTTTAACCGTTTGGTCCTTTGCCTGTGCTCCAGGACCCTGGTGAATTGGGGTCAGGGCAATCAGTTAGGTAGATTAGCACGGCTCTACTGAAGTCAGCTGTGGGTGGCGTAGTGCTGGGGTAACGCTTTCTGTGGCCTCATCCAGTAACTTTTCTTCTTTTTTTTTTTTTTAATGTAAATGTATGCACATTTCACATTTCATCTTTCCTCTGCTCTGTTACAGAGTCACAGGCAGCTGAGCAGCACGCGATCTTACACAACATCTCCTATTTTAATAACACGAGGTTCATTTGAGATTGCAGGCATCACAATACATTGATTCAGACACGATCACTTCCACATTTTTTTTTCTTGGGGAAGAGCTGAGGTTTCTTTCCATTAGTCTGCATGCCTTCAGTTGAGACTGCACTGTGTGGACAGCAGATGTTCTTCTCTGGCTTGAGTGCCAAAAAGATTTAATGGAAGATCAAAAAAGTGATGCTTGTCCCAGCCCCCAGCAGCTGGACCCCATCTGCTCTGGGTAGTTCCCACTGGGCCATGCTGCAGTGGAGGCAGCCAGCATCCCCGTCCAACCCCTGCACTCTGACATTCACTGTGAGCACAAAATGCGGGCTTGGCCACAAATAAATGAAAAAAGAGTGCTGTGGTAAGCAAGGATGAGGACTCTTCCAGAATTTCTTTTTCTTTGGCTTTTAAGATGAAATCTGTAGTTCAAAACATCCAGTGAGAAGAAACATGTAGAAAAATATTAAACTCATAAACACAACCCTGAATCTGCAAGGTCAGTTTTGGCATCCTGGGTCCAACAAATAGGGCAGGAAGCAAAGCCACCGCACTCCTCCCAGCTTCAGAAGAGCAAAACACCTATGAAGAATGGTGTTGGCAGGAGCATGGCTATGTGAAAATAAGAGTGCAAGAGAGATACAAGCAAGAAATCTGCTGAGAGAAACTTGTTATTCTCTAGATTTTGACAGACTGACTCCTTAGTGTCCTCTCTGGAAATATCCTTTGGCATCAATCTCCATGGCTGTTTTTCAGATTCACACTCCATGCAGACAGATGGTCCACCTACAGCACCCCCATCTTCCCCGAAGCTCAGCATCAGCAGGGTCTGTGGCTTTCCCAGCACCCCTCTTTGGTTCCTGGGCTCCCATAAAAGCTCTCTGTTTATTTCTCTGACCACACATTTGTGTTTTATGGTAGTTTATGACCAGTCAGGATCAATGCCAGCAATGCTGCTGGCTTTGCTGCTTTGCATTCGTGTGTATCTCAAAACATGGAGGGATTGTCTGCCAAGGGAACTAGAGAGTTTATATTGAGACAAGCTGGCTTGTAGGATGTGACTGTGACCTACAGTCCAAACAAAGAGCTTTGGAAACATGCAGGATCAGGGCCCAGAATCTGTCCTCTTGTGCAAAAAAAAGACCTAAGTTCACGTGCAGTTCTGCAGCAGTTGAAACCTCCCAGGCTGGTGTGAAGCACTGGCTTCTTCATGTACGGTCTTCTCTCCTTCACAGGAAGCTGAGGAGGAGGATGAGGAGGGAGAAGTCATCACCACCTCAGTGAGGGAAGGAGAGGAATGCTCAGTGCCACTGCAGCTCTGCTTGTGGAGGAGGAGGTGGGAGGCAGCCCGGGAAGTGCTGGCTCCACGCTGGGACCTGAGATGCCACCCTCTGCTGCACCACTGCCGCTGCCAAACGAGGATGAAGGAAGGACCTTTCTTCTAGGTTGGCTCATATTTTGGAGTGACATTTCCCAGCAGCAAGAGGAGGGGAGGAAGGAAATCTTATTTGCCTATAAAAGGATTCCCTGCCTGTATCCCGCGTTGGGCATATGACTGAGATGATAAGGCGGGTGGGGGTGGAAATCTTATAAACCATATCCCAGGGTGGGAGGCTCTCGTTTTCTGCTTTCCCCCTCTGCCTTTGATATCTCCAGCCCTCTGACAGGTCCCTGGAGCTTCTCTGAAGAGAAATGCAAGGAGAAGAAAGCACTCCAATCACATTGACGCAACTCCATTCCTTCAGCAAGCTATATATATTTTTATTTTATAGTCATTTGAACAGCGGAGAGTTTGGCAATAGTGACAGCCTCGGAAGTGTGCACTCTGCATTTGTGTGTGTGTCTGTGTTTCAATCCCTCCAGCTTGGCTCCCACTTGACGTCTTGGAAGACCCACCATCGTGCTGTTTTTAAACAAAGCAGCAAATTGAAATACCTCTCCCGTGGGCTCCCCAAGAGCATCGTGTCTTGATACCCCCAATCTGGCAGCGCAGGAGATGTGACCCAAACTGGAGGAGTTATTACCAAGCATTGAGCTGCAAAGAACCGCTGATACCTTTCAGCCAACAGCCAGCAAATCAGCATCAGTTAAGCTGTTGGTGTGACCTGCACTTCCTTCCCATCATTGCTTTTTATTTCTTTTTTTTTTTAATTTGACCCTTTTCTCAGCAAAAAAAAATTACTGAGGCCAGACTTTCAGCTGGGCATGGCTTCATTGGCATAAACAGAACTCAGCAGATTTATGTTTACTGAGAACTGTGCCTGGACCAACAAAGACTGGAGTGTTTCAGATGGATTCCCATCACTAAAATAGGTCAGATGATTCCTAAAGCTGTTAAAGTGGGTTGCCCTGGGGTTCATTTTCAATAGACAGTTGTTTTTTACATGGCAGTATATTCCCTAACAGCATTATATTTCTATTATTTACCTAATACTTTCATCTCCTATTTCCAATAATATTATTTGCCTGACTATGCTGTAAGTCACCACTGCTTCCTCCCTGATGCTGGAACATAAAGTTTCTGGTGGGATTTTTTATTTTAAAGATCTGGCAGTAGGTCTACCTCTCCCACCGAAACCAGTGAAACTGGCTTCTGATTGGTGAGAAAAGGACCGACAAAGTGGGGAATGGTTCTGAAAAGGATGCCCTTCTTCTCAGTGAGTCAACTCAGTTGCTAATTCATTCGTGCACGTAGCTGGATGAGTAGGACCACCCATTGAGCAGCCAATGAGCCCAATTGTATCTCTCAAAGCCAAGCAGGAGTAACTCCCTCTGCTCGTTGAGATAGGACCTCAATCCCCAGGAGCCTGAATTAGGGTGCTGTGAGGGATGAGGAGCTCAGTCCCATGTGCCTCACTGCCAGGGCTTACGGGGAAGAAAAACAGGAGAAGAAAGTGAGAATTAGCTTTGCTGGTGTCCCAGTGAAGATCAGCAAGATGGGAAAGCACATTGCAGAGTGACAGCCCCAGGCAGCCGAGGTGGCCGTTTGTGAGGCTGGGCCGCTGCACTGGTTCTTTGCCAAAACAACCAAGCTGTCCTAATAAATTCCCTGTGTAAAAAAATATATCTATAAATTGTGCCTTAATAAGAACGATGCAGCTGCTAATGGGGCTGGATGTGGCCAAATGAAATGCTCTAACGCTCTCTAATCCGACACCGAGCCGTGACAACTTTCTTTGCAAGGAATGACTCTACTTGAACACATGTGCATACATACACATACACGTACACGTACACACGCACCTATAGCTTTATAATCCTGCTGCCAAAGGGGTAAGACTTGGGTCACGGGTGGGCAGAGGCAAGGCCCCGCCACTACACAATCATGAACTGGCAGACATAGGGCAGCTGGTCTTTGCACCTCTTGTCAAACCACTTGCCCACTGCGGCTCCTGACAAGGCTGCGCAGTTTTCCAGCTTGCCGCCGTCGGGCTGGGTGGTGATTTCAGTCTCCCAGTTCTTGTAGCGGATGGGGCCACCCGTCATGTCGACCCACTTGCCCTCCGCCGCCATGTCGTTGAGGCCCAGCCAGATCTCCACCTCAGAGCCGATGCTCTTGCGCATGTAGTCATAGAGGGCATCGTTCTCCTCCCCGTTCTGGGGGGTGCTGAGTGTGCCGCCCTGTGAGATGCAGTTTTCGCTGGCCTCGTGGTATGTCTTGGTCTCCGAAAATGCAAGAAAGCATTTCAGGTGAATTTTGGTGCCTTTCAGGCAAACTGAGAGGTTACCACACGAACAGAACAAAAAGAAACGGGAATTGGTTTTAAAAACAGGGCCCAGGAAGAGGCAGCAGTAGCAAAAGCAGCGGCCAGACTACAGACTTCATTTCTTAGGCTGCTGAGCGACTCTGGGGAGCATGGGAGTCCCAGGGGCCCTCTCCCTCCTACACAGGGACGTGCCTTCCCCATCTGCAAACTGTTGGGAAAAATGGACCTCAGGGTGCCCCTGCCACCCTCCCGGGCTCTGCTGCTGCCAGCACGGAGGCACAGTGTGATCCTGCTGCCCCTTCCCTTGGCCTTGCTCTTCCCCAGCTGCTGCTACGCTGTCTCTGATGAGGTTGTTGGAGGTAGGGTTCGTGATGGGCCCTGCCAGGTGTGGAAAAGTCTGCGGAGGAAAGTCTGCGATTTGAATTAATTCATCTTAATTATGCAAGCATGAGCAAAATGCCTTTTTTAAATTGGCTTTGATCAGAAGTGTTGTGCTTGCATAGCTTGAGGTCTTCAGAGGAAATTTCTACTTGCCTCTGATTTTACTGTTAAGAATAGCAATTTTTTTTTTTTTTTAAGCTCTAAACCCTGAGAGTGCAGCATACTGTAGCCAAACAATAACTCATCAGAGCCATGCATTAGTATCCAAACCAATGAATGCAAGCTTGGAACTAAAGCCTTGATTTCACTTGTGTTCCTTCTCTTTTAAGGAGAAAATTCTCCTTAACTTACATTTTCATCTCATTTCTGTTTCGTGTTCTGCAAATCCCTCTCCTATCAATGTTGGTGGAGTTTGCACAGAATAACCATGGCAGAAAGATGGAAATTTTAGGGTCATCCTCTGTATGTGTTCAGTGAAGCATGGTGGAACTGACTTCCATGAGGTTCCCTGGGCCATACCATGGTGCGTATAAGAGACCAGATCACCATTTCACTGTGGTTCAGACAAAAGAGTAAGCTACATTTGACTGAAGTACAAAATAATCCATTGCCCATCCCTCTGATTCATAAAGGAAAATGAACATCTGGCTTAGTGTCATAGAAATATCCGCAGCTTTACAAATAGGAAGCTCTAGCACATAATGAGGGGGCTGTGTGCTGCACAACTCATGCCATTAACTGCTTGAGGAGCTTCATCTGCCTGGAGGAACTGCAGCAAGCCCACGCTTTGCTTTGATCCCCCAACCACTCTCCCTGTGATGGACTCCTTGTCGCAGGGTGCTTGGCATCTCATGTTAAAGCGTGTGGAGCAACGGTAGCTGCTTTCTAAGCAGCTCCTCTCAAAGCAAAAGCCATGCCTTCTTAAGCAAGTCCTTTACCTGTCTGGAGTGCTTGCTTTTCCTTCAGCAGAGCAACCTCCTGAGAGATGTTGTCAATCATGGCCTTCAGGTCTTCAATCATTTTGAGGCTCACACCATCTGTTAGAGAAACCAAAGGAGGTGCATCAACATTGGCCACATCCCCAGGGAGGCAGCCAAAGCTGTTCCTGTCATCAAAACTCCCTGCTTCTCTGCCATCAGGGAAAAAAAACCAAAAGGCATCTGCAAAGTCAATGCCTGTCCCCTCGCACATCCATGAGAGTGAGCGTTTGCTGGCTAGCCTGGTTCCACCAGCAACCCAGTTTTCCCAGTTTGGGTTTCAGTGCTTATGCACCCCACGGGGGTCACATGTATGAGCATTGCAAGGTGCAGACTTGTCTCTGGAGCCCCTGTGTGGGGCACTCACCTGAGGTGGTGCTGCACTGGGGTCAAGCTCCCAAAATGCAGGGGAACACCATCCCTTTCTGAGCAGGAGTCCTGCCGCACACAAATGTTTTGTGGGGAACTTAAAGCTGCTGCTGAATAGGATTTATAGGATTTATTATTTTTTTAAACTCCTAAAAAACACGCACACCCCCCCCCACACACACACCCTTCACAGCACACCCTTCCAGCTTCCCTTAAACATCCTAACGCACCATTTTCTTCATCTGCACTCCTTGCTGTGCCCCCACCTTATTCTGGTCTCATGGGTGCGTTGGCAGGAGAGCACTTTGCTCGCCAGGCTTCCACTCAGCGGGAAGGGGCTGGAATGGCTGCAGTGCCTCCAACTAGATCTACCCCTGCACCATCAGCCACCCCATCCCTCAGCCCACCAACCACACCATCCCTCAGGCCATCACAGCTGCCTCTGCCTTCAGCAGCCCCACTAGAGGTACCCAAAAACTGGCCAGAGCTGCTCTCCTGCCACAAGAGGATGCTTCTTTGGCCAGGGATTTGGTTGCAGCCTGCTACATCTTGCTAGGTGTGTCACCTCTGCGACAGCTCCAACCAACTATTAATTGGTACTTCTGTCTAGGCGCAAAAGACCCATCATGCCTTGGAGGTGGTGGGAGATTGGACATTGAGGTGTTTGTATTCGTTACGCTGTCTCTGCTGCTCCTGTTGCTTTACCTCACCTGGTAGAGTCCCAATGGGGTGAAAAGGGACAATTTGCTCACGAGTGCAGTAGGATGGGCTTCCTCGAGGGTCAAGGAGATGGGGAGCCCAGGCACCACACCAGGTAAGCGGGGAAAGCGGCTTGGTTGCAGATCAAACCCACCAGCCCAAAGATTGCATGGTGCCATGAATATGGAAAGCCAGACATGTCAGGAGGAGGGCATTAAGCAGCTTTACTCATTGCTCAATTAACTTTAATAGGTTCACTTAACACTGAGGCACTAGTAATTATTTTGGTGCCTTTGATGAAAACACTTTGTGGGAAACAGCTAATTAATGTGAGTTGTTTTGTTTTTTTTTTCCCATGCAAGGCTCTCCTGCAGCAGAACAAATGTCTCTTAGGTTTAAGTAACATCCAAGGGCCATGGCAGGACACTGCCAATGAGACTTGCTGGGGCAGCTCCTTACGCTGGTCCAGCTGGGTTTTGCTGGTGGGTTCCCATCTAGAGGGTGCCCATCACCCAAGGTGGACACATCTCCTTGATAACTACCTAAGCACCATGTCCCTTTTCTCCACCTCATTTCCGAGCTCTGGGCCACAAGACGTTCCTGCAGCAGCCCATTCACCAGGACATCGCAAGGAGAGCTGGGAGTGGTTGATTTGCACTTCAGCTACGAAGCAAGTGCTGCGGTTACAGCTACATCAACAAACATCGAGCTTTCTATTCTATTGCCAGAGGTTTTTGGCTCTGCGCTGCCATTTCCTCAAGGCTCACCTTGTGAAGCCTGTGACCAAGGCTCTTACAGCCTGCGAGCTGCAGGATTAAGTGCAGGCAGAGGCGAGATGAAAAGGAGACTCACAGAAGGATGCAGGTCGCAATAGTCTGTTGGTTTGAAAGGCTGGCTAGTAATGTATTTGATGCCACAAATGGGAGCTCTTGCACGTTTTTTCTTTGCTCTGATTATAGGCTGAATAACAACCGAGTCCCTCTGTACTTCATTTTGATTATTTAACTATCCCTGTATGAAATTTGGATCTCTATCTGGGTTGCTTAGCTTTGCCTGAGCAGGCATTGTCCAGTTTGTTCCCATCCAAACAGGTTTCTGTCCCCCAGTGGGGTAAGCATCGCTCTGGTTTGCAATGTCTGTCATCAAACCCTTCCAGCCATCAGTATTTCTTCTAAGACCAGGCACTTCCCTGAACATCCCATCTGGAAAAGTCAGGTCCCCTATTGCAGTCTGTCTGGATCCGAGCAGGGGACTGAACACACCTGCACTGGGTTTATATCAGTGTAAATGTTCACAAGCGTTTTCTGGGAAAAGTACCATAGCGACCTGATCTAGTGGGGGATGTCCCTGCTCCTTGCAGGGGGGTTGGACTAGATGACCTTTGAAGGTCCCTTCCAACCCTAACCATTCTATGATTCTATGAATCATAGAATCTTAAGGTTGGAAGAGACCTCCAAGATCATCAAGTCCAACTGTCAACCCAACATCACCATGTCCACTAGACCATGTCCCAAAGTGCCACGTCTTCACATTCTTTGAACACCTCCAGGGATGGTGACTCCACCACTTTCGTGGGCAGCCTGTTCCAGTGCCTGATCACTCTTTCAGTAAAGAAGTGTTTCCTAATATCCAACCTAAACTTCCCATGCCACAACTTGAGGCCATTTCCTCTCGTCCTATGACAAATTACTTGGGAGAAGAAACCAACACCCACCTCCCTACAACCTTTTTTCAGGTAGAGGCAATGAAGTCTCCCCTCAGCCTCCTCTTCTCCAGACTAAACAATCCTAGTTCCTTCAGCCTATCCTCATAAGACTTGTGCTCCAGATCCCTCACCATCTTCATTGCCCTTCTCTGGACGCGCTCCAGCAACTCAACGTCCTTCTTGTACTGAGAAGCCCAAAACTGCACACAGTATTCAAGGTGCAGCCTCACCAGTGCCGAGTACAGGAGCACAATCACTTCCCCACTTCCCAGACTTCAAGATTACATGGGAATTTCGGGCAGCCTCAGGAGTGGTACCCACATCAGCCCCTACCCGCTAATTTAAGCATCCAGACTTCTGGGCGAGACCCCCAGGGCCATGGGAGGAGGGTGAATCCCGCCTGCCTACCCGAGACATCAGGGTTCAAGGAGAGTTTGCTGAACCATTGCATCTGAGGAAATCACTGGGGAACAATTTGAGGGGGAAAAAAACCCAACAGCAGGCAAAGTCAATTTGCTGTCTCAGCATTTTCTAAATGCTATGGTTTGGCTTTTTCATGTTGAAACAGCACCATTTTTGTTCTGAGGCAGATCCAAATGTAAGCAATAATTACAGAAAAGAAGAAGAAAAGAAAAACAAAACAAAAGAAAAAAAACAAATAAAAGGAAAAAATATAAAAAGCTTGGCTCAGATAATAATTTTCTTTTCTAACATTTGTGGTTTGGCTGTGCAGATTAAAATAAAAAAAAAAGAATCCAGCCAAAC
>JAAGAY010138664.1:0-28229 GCA_011801015.1 Ardeotis arabs
GACAATGGTGTTTAAATTGGTTTAAAAATTCAAAGCAAACAAGCCTTCCTAACCTTTGGGGCAGATTTTGGATTTACATGAGTTATAGGGGTGGAAAAATAACTTGTGAGCTCTACCTGTCTGCAAGAGCTGAAAGGATCAGCCTAATGGAAACTAGCTATGTGTCACAGTGTATCAAGGTGGCATCCTTTTCTTTACAACCTTGCAAAAAAAGCCATTGAAATGTAAGCTACTGTAGACTGCTACTTACAGAAACAGAAGTAACTGTTTGTGCATTGCTGATAGCTTTTCTACAGAAGGAGAACATCACTGCCTGCCTTTGCTCAGTTAGTCAAAAGGGAAGGGAAAAATACCAGCTTATTTTTTTTTATTCTTCGCTTCACAGTTTCAGACATTCTTTCCTTTTTCCATTCTTGGTTTATTCTGATTGTGCAAGGGCCACACTTTTAGCAAGAGCTATCTCTTCCATGGCATCTATATGTGACCAAGGCTCCCAGCCCCAATGGGAAACCATCTTTATTATTGGTATTGCAGGAGCAATCTGGAGTTCATGGCAGAAATCAAGAGTCATAGTGCATAGTGCTGTCCAATTGCAGCCAAAATGTCCCTTCCCTGAAGATTTGTGACCTAAACCCAAAGACACTGACTGTACCTCTTGCATACAAATAATATCAGCAAAAAAAATTTCCGCTGATACTAAATCTGGTTCAAAAGCCCCAGATACACATTTTTACACTTTCTGTGTAGAAATATTTTGAGAATGGGAATTTTCCCTGATACCTTGGTTAAACTGCAACAGAATAGGGCAACAGAGGGTCATAGTTTCAAAGTTGTCAACATCTTGTAATCATCATGGGTATTATAAAGCCACTATATCATATAATAGATTTTAAAACCACATTTGTGTACTTGAATACAAGTGAAATGTCTCTGTCCACCTTCAGTACACCTCTGAATACAGTTGACACAATTTCAGACACAGTTTATGTGGAAGATTGTTGTGAACCAACTCCTGTGAACTCAGAATGAAGTTTAATAAGTGAAAATGACATGAGAAGCATGTCATGACATAAAAGCATCTCTGCCTTCTGCCTCTATTTTTCTTTTGATTCAATAAGGGATGAATAAGCCCCTAGTATAGAAATTCAGGACAACTCTTTGAGCTTTGAGACATTAGTTTTACATCTTTTTGTTTTTCTCGTTTTTACCCTGCTCTATTTCCAGATGGTATTAAATAAAACTTAGGGGAATGGTCCTGGTATTTTTGAGAATGCTTACTTTATTTAAAAAATGTCCATAACTGAGGATGTCTAGGACCAAAAGCATCACGTTTTTGTGGGAAGAAAGTTGTTTCCTAGCTTATGATGTGAAGATTAAACAGTACAAGACACAACTGTATAGAATCTCCAATTATACTTCTGCTCAGCAGAATCCTTGCAAGAAGATATATGCAAGCTAGAAGAGGAATTTCATCTTTAACTCATTAGTTTTCCATGAAGAAACCACATGGCTGGACATTAAAGCGCAACTCTATCATTCAGTACAAGCTGTGCTTTCATTTTTTCTGAACTAGAGCAGACAGCAGACTTTATTCTATGTGTGTTCTGATTTTAATAAGAAAAAGAACTTAAAATTAAAATTAATTGAAGTCAATAGGAAAAAATCAGAGGCCCCAATCAGGTTCCAAATACTGTATTTTTGGGTTTTTAACTTTTCTCATAGGCAGTTTTTCTCTACTGAACCATGCATAGTGTTACTACACTTTCTTTATAGTAATCAAGACTGAAAAAAGAAATCTTATAAGGCTAGGAATGGTGAGAAGTGATAAAACTTTAAATTACAAGTTCTTTGGGCATTTACTGTTCTTTTCCATAACAAAATGTTGTCACCTCTTTTCTGTAAAACCCATCCCTGTATGACCAGTTGAGTGTCAAGATAGCAAATAAAGAGCAAGCGTGTGAATATAAGTAAGTGCTTCAAGTTTGACTATCTGACCTCTGCTAGGGTAACCAATGGACTTTTTGATTTCAGAAAAGAATAGTATTTCAAAATATCATGGCCTACATACAGTGGGTTTTTCTCTCACCTAATATATATTCTCACATTTGAACATGACCTATTGTCCTTTTGTGTAGCAGAACTTGTTTGTTAGGGTTTTTTTTTAACATAAAAAACTTTGTTCTCCTCAAGGTGCTCTTACTTAAGATCCCATCTACAGTAGTACTTGAGCTACTGTCATTACTGGGTTGCAATACAACAGTACCCTAGAGCATCTCCCATATGTTTAATAGTACCTGCCTGACATGTAATTTCATGAAATCCTATGTTAGCTATATTAGTCATTTCAGCGTGCTATCATTCTGATGGCGAAGTATGGGAGTCAGGCAATCCTGCTAAACTCAGATCATCAAGGCAAACGTCTCAAATAGTATGTCAAAGTTTTCCCACAAAGGGAAATAAATTTCAGTAGTAGGTAAGAAACTTTTTCTGAAATCTTTCAAGGTGAGCAGTTGTTTGTTTTTAAGCACATCCATAATTTTGCACTTCTATATACTCAGTGATTCATTATAAAAAAAAAGTCCATAAGAAAATTGTTTTGGTGGGTCACATAGAGAAAATACTTTTGCTTCGGACAGCTCTTTTTGATTACTGTCTTTCTCTGGGCTGTTTAAGTTCTTGGGCATGCTGGGGGAAGTGCAGAAGAGACATCCTCCAGCTCCTCATCAGCCCAAATTATTCTAGACAGAAAGCATCTGTCAGCTAAGCAGTGAAATGCTGCTCACTTGAAACTCCATATTCACTCCCTGATGGGATGAGTAAACCTGGGAAAGCAGGAAGGCAGGAAAGCTAAGCCTGTATGTGTAAACTGTGAGCCACGCACAGCTTCTGCTGTGGGAACACTCTTCTGGTGTGTTTATTTGGTTGGTTGGTTTTATTTGTTCTTCTGTTTGCATTTTAAATCAGATTCACTTCCCAAAATGCCAACAAACTCTGCCTAATGCTCATGCCAACGAAATGTATCTGTGCCAAGAACATACGAAAGGGCATTAAAACATATACTTGTATCCAGTCAACAGACGTACAGAAAGGAAGCTGAAAATCCAACTTGGAGAACAGTACATTAATGGACAAAAGTGCTGATTCATTATTCTGCCAGTGAGGTAACAGTGAGAAAAGCCAACTAGCATGCATGCAAGTTCAACAGTTATCACCACTGCTTGCCCACAAATACTAACCAAAGTGCTGATCCTGGCAGGTTTGCTGGAGTTACTGTTTAAATAAGCATCTTGCATGCTGTAGTAAAATTTAGTTTTGCATTGCAAAAAAATACATTTAAATCTTTCTCTATATCAAACTCTTGACAAATATGTAGAGATAGGACGTTGCCACGACGGTGCCGTCAGCGCTCTCGCTGGGCCTCGTTAGCTCTAGCACAAGAGCACAGATCTGACCTCCGTCAGCTAGCTTGGGAAACCAGGAGAAAACCCTGCATCTATCTGCATCTCCCATCAGGATATAGCCAGCCAGATATAATATGCCTCTTGTATGCACACCGGTGAATAAGGAATAACTGGGACATGGAGTTTAAGGAAACTGTTAACCCTCAGCACTTCTCAGTGACATTCACAAATCCTTTGGGGATATTCTTGACAAATTACCAATATACCAGTGACTTCCTCAAACCCGAGATTTATTGAAACATGGAGGAAAACAAAACAATGTCAAAGAAATGGCCTGTGCTTTTCAAATGCCAGAGAAGTTGTTAAAATAAAAAAAAAAAGAAAGAAAATAAAAAAGAGGGAATAATTATGATTTACATGCAAAACTCTTGAAAACAGCTCTCTTTCTGAGAAAACTATCACTGTAGTTTTGGATATTTTCGTTTCTTGTATTCCCAGGTTGTTTTGCAACTCCTCTCCTTTGAGTCAGTGAGCTTGCCCTGGCATGCCTCCCCTGGCTGGCCACGTGCCTCCGGGCACTCAGTGTCAAAAAACATATCAGAGTGAGGGGTTTTTTAACATCTGCATGAAAAGTTGTGCCCTATTAAAAGGGAAAACAATATAACAAATGCCTCCTAGTTATATCTTGGACCTTCTTCAGCCTTCCGAACCAGTTAAAGCCCCCTTAATATCCATGTCATTAGAAAAAGCCCAGGTATCTGTTTTCATTTGGAGGATTATTCTTTTCTGTGGGAACAGATTCAAACTTCCATCTTGTTTGCTGAACACAGTTACAGCCTATATACCAGCCGCATAAAATGTGTTTTATCTATTCCTCTTTGCATGAAACATGAATTATTGACACAGACCTCCATCAGATTCCCAAATGCCATTTTTTTTTCCATTTAAACCACATTTCTGGATCACATTTTGTTGACTATGAAACAAACAAGGCAAAGTATGTGTACACATGTATATGTCTATATGTGACTGTATTTATGGATGTCTGTCCTATTACCTGTCAAACAAAATTACTTCTAATTCTCCAACTATTCACCCACCTCCTGTTCAGTGCCAAAATGGAAGTATGCCATCTCAGCCCTCCCACCTCTGTCAGTTCACTGACAATATTAAGGATGCAAGATCAAGTATTTAAAAAGTCAGGAAATTCCAGCAATGTTAACTCAGGCCCATCTATATCCTGTGTATTTTTTGGCGCACATGAATAACAAAGAGTAATACAGTGGGGCCATTAAACTGGACGTTCCCCACCTGCAGTAGTAAAATTTACCAGACTATTTGAGGTATTTCCCATTCTAAGTAAAAGGAGCACTACCGAGCAGAGTCGTAAAGGTAATTACACTGGAGCAGAATGTGTCAATAACTTAACGATGCCAACTGCAAGATTTACCTTGAATAAGGAAAAAAAATTTGAAATTACAACTTGTGTGCAATATAGTAGATTGTGATTCAGTCAGCTTGAAATTTAGCAGGACCGTCCCTAAAAAGCAACAAAAGCAATTAAAAAAAAAAAAAAGGAAAGCATGAAAATAGCGGTTCTGAGATGATAGGATTTGAAAGCTCTGCTTTGTTCATTACAGTTCAGCCTCCACATTAGAAAGAGATAGCCTTTATTGATATGCACAAGTAATTAACTCTGTTCAAATGCACCCAGACACAACGATGTTAGGGTACATTTGACGGACTGGTTCAGTATGCATTCTTCAAATGCATTTTCATTATTATTTTTTTTTTTCAGGCCAATGAGGTAATATCATTTCTATCTCTTCCAGTATCTGGTTGCTACTATACACTATTCATGTTCTAACTCCATCCAGAATGGCAAAACTGTTTCCTTGCAGCAGCCAAAGGCAATAGACCACAGTTTTGCTCAGCACAGACAGCAAGTTTGGAAAGGCTGTAGCTTTTAAGAAGCCATGCATGTGTGTACGTGGAAAGGAGACAGTGGTAAATCTTCTATTTATTTTCACTTCTTAAAGTTACATTTTGGCATTCACATAAGAAAACCTCCGAATCTGAAACCAATACTAAGATGTGGTTTATTCTTGAAACTGTTGTGACATTGATAAAAGTAATTAATTAATTTGCTGACATTTTAATTTCATGGTATCTGTGGTACTTATTAGCAACTTTTTAACACATTGTTTAAAACAAAATACAATACTGTAACAGGAAAAAGAAAATTAGGACAAGGGAACATGGAGAACAGAAACAAACAAAAAAGAAGACTCCTCGAAACAGCAAAAAAACCCAACAGTAGAACAGTAATGGTCACAACATATATGACAAGATAGTCTTAGTTTCCTTCCTTGGCTGTGGAAGGAAACCAGCTAAGGCAGCACCCTCTGTACAGAATTTCATGGATCTCCTATTAATGACCGTTTTAAGTCCATTTATACAGCCTAGAGGGAACTTCTGCACCTCGCTAACAGCTGAGTATATCCATGGATGGCTGAGCACTTAAAAGAGAATCTGAGCATTGCGACTATCAAGTCTTATGTTTCTAGCCTCTGGAGACAGTCAATTGTAGGAACACTAAAAATATTAACAACAGTTAAAAATACAGATGAAGAAACAGCTTGATTTCATTGATGCAGTCATTTGTGTGCTGTGTTCTGCCTTAGCCAATAGGCACATCATTAACCTGGTAATCATTTTTGTCTGAGTTTGGTTTTAACTTCAGTCTTTTCACTGGTTCATCTCTCTTATTAATTATGACTATAAAAGAGAAATTATAATATGGTAATTTGCTCATGAAACAAATAGTTCATGTAAAATTAAAGTATATTGCAACAGAGGGATAATTTTGATGAATAAAATAGGATAACTGGAGAATAAATGAGATATTTCTGCAAATCTTTTACCTAAAACATTTCTCTCTGTCACAGCTAGTTTCCCTAGAATATGCAGGCACATGGAGAAGGAGGTTTGCTGTGGACACTCAGAATTTGTTAAAATACAGTTTATTGCTAAATGTAGTATGTAGCACACAAAGAAGAAAGGCTAAGAAGCCTAGAACATGAGGGCCATCTGGGGTCACGCTAACCAATGTTACCACTACAGATACTAAGTGAAAACTGTGATTCAGCATCTCTTGTGAAAACAGGTCTTAAGCCTTGCATCATCAGAATCTTCTACTCTCCGATATGGCTCTGGGCCTGGGGAAGGCTGTGTTCTGACTCTGCCCAGCAAGGCTGCATCTGCAGGTTCCCACAGTGAGGGCAACCTCACTGCAGCTCCCCATCCCTGTCCTCACTGGGATCCCCTGAGTGGTCCCCACTGCTATACCACTGATGCAGCTCTGCCTCCTCTCCAAAGAGCACCTGAGGTCCCCCCCGACCACTCCCTTTCAGTTGGCATTTAAAATCTGACCTCTGTGCACTGTAATCATCTAATGACTCCACCTTGGTGACCTACCTTTCACTGCCCTTCAGCATCCACACTGGTCTTGCTGCATCAGCTTAATTAGACGAGCTTGTACTCATGAAACTGGGTGAGAGAGGTGCAGGAAGCTCAGCAGAGGTCACACCAAGGGTGTGACAAGAGGTGACAGCCATGGCCTACAGCCATGTTAGACTGCACCTCAATAGACATAAGCTCACCTATTTTCTGTGTCATAGGGACACTCAGGATCCCATGCTGGTTATCAACACCTAGTTTGTCTCAGACATTCTCCCATATACTGGGAACACAGCCAAGCTGCTAATGGCTGCCACTGTCAACCTCTGGTTCATTTTTTCCTCTTTCTATGACTAGTCTTCCATCCCTCTCATGCAATCACAAAATCCCTTTTCCTCCAGATAATAGATGACCAACAATGGGCTACGAGTTTCAGGATATGCATAACCACCTTCATCTTCTATGTGACAAGCTAGCACTAGCTCAGAAAAGGAGCATTCTTGTTTCCGCATTTCCCCACCCTACTCTCTGTCCCACACTTCAAACAATGGTCAACATCTCATAGGACATGGTTATTCCAGATTCACGGTACAGAGGTTCAGTGTTGTCAAGTCCTATTGCTACGAGTGTGGAGATGTGCATAGTCATACTCATATTTTGGTGCTGAGCTCCATGCTAGTTGCCACTGTTATTCTGATAATTACATTGTTAATGTAGAGCTAATAGGTCAACTGAGGCTGTGACTGTCATAGAGCTCACACAAGGCCATCTGCTGGCTGGTCTATCCAATGTGTTTGCTACCGATGATGTCTCAGACATGGTGACACCATTCAGAAGAAACGGTTGCCCAGCTGGGCCAAGGCCACTGGTGTAACATACATTTTAATTCTGTGACATTTTTGTCCATATCTCTACCGTATCTCACAAATGTGTTATCTGGGAATAACCTGTCTTTTTAAGAGAGGCATGTCCCAAGTTCAGTAGATGGTTCCCAGCACCAGGGGTAGAACATAGGAGGGGACATTTGCAACCTATTGAGGAATTAGTATGGCCTTTTTCAGAGAATGCTGACTCAGGAGACCAGATCATCATTGTGAAACCAAAAATTAATTTTCTTTTAGCCAAAATCAATCGTTATTGAGATATACAGTACAAATAAAATTTATTGTCCTCAAAGAACAGAGCCAGCTGGCATAAAGTGAATCTAGAAAGCCACTGTACATCTAATAGCGCTCAAGGGACTGTCTGCCACATTGCAAGATTAAAAGAACAACAAGAAATAATACAAATGAAGATTTACATACAAACTGTCCTTCCTTCTGGGACAAATCGTATTAGTCAGATCCCAGAGTTAGAAGTTATTTCCATAAAGGCCACCCTTGACTAACTGAATAGCCTTTTAACAACACATATGAAAACTGTATAAACTGTAATAAGCTGATCAAGACATTAACTTTTTACAGACATCTCCAAGTTTACCAAACTAGTTTGGTTTTTTTTAAAAAAAAAAAAAAATTCTCTGTTTGCTGTTTTCTCATGGAGTTCTTATTTATGTGTATACTGTCCAATGCACTTAGCTCCTGGATCAATGAAAACTTTGCCACTGGGGATTGTCTTGATTAAGAAAAAAAAAAAAATTAGAATAAGTAGATGTACCTCTTCCCTCTTCTGTGCAGTATATAAATTTATTGGTTTTATGGAACTGTTACTAAGACTGGGAGGTCCACCTGAGTCAGCAGTTTGACACTCCACTGTGGCACACATCCTCTGGAGTGTGAGCAGCAGTGGCTGAGCCTGCAGGACTGGAGAGCAGTGTGGGAATGTTGCAGTGGGTTTCAAACCTTGTAAAATAATTAAAGTTCCACTACATTTCCCTTTCAGTCTCAGTGTTACATTTCCAAAGCGGAAACACCCCCACAACTCTCAGTAGGACTAATGCTTCTTAGTCACTTTTGACAATCCATTTCAGGGAGATTAGACATCTTAGAGTACAGTATTTACAGTTCATGTTCTAGACTCCATATTGTTCTGGCTATTCTTTATACCAGAATTATCTTTTTTTCTCTCTTCGTTGTCAAACCTTTTATTTGCTTTGTCCTTTGCATTTCTTTTCTACCACAGATGTCTGAGGGGGAGGGGGGAAATTATTGCCATTTGTTGCGCTCTTCAACAAAAGTCTCCTGAATAAGGATTCTCCTGCTTTCTTCTAAGTAGAGTGCATTAGTACCAGGACACATCAGCCTCCTTCAGACCTCTACTGCATTACATCTTACTCACTGATTCACCCTCTTCCACCTCCTTCCACTCAAAAGTATTTCAGGTGGAGTATGTCTTTAGTTCAGTGTAAACCATATGTACCATTAGTACCACCACCTCCTGCCTTTGTAAAGAGGGAAAAAATATATAAACAACGCTCTCTTTTATATTCCTCATGTGCATCCTCCTTCTAGCATTGGTTAAGTGGTTACATGATACTGTCTATGTCTGTTCTACCACAGATAATGGAGCGCCCTAGTTCCCTCCGTGCTTTCCACATAGCATCCCCCTACTAGCTTCCTCTGGCCATCCGTCCTCTAATACTCACCCCTACTTCACATGGAAAGGGTTCTTTTCAACAGCAGTTTAGCATACTCTTCTCTTTCTCTCTCTCTTTATCTCTGTCTCTCTCCTGAGTACTGATGGCTGAATCATCCTTTGCACTGGGGATAAAAATAATTATGGAAAGGCTAGGAAGCTCCATGAGTTTCAACTTGCAGAGTTTCTGTTGCGTTTGCCCATCAAGGGGCGGAGGAGGGAGGACAGGGTGTGGTTTTACCTGTAAGCTAAAAATACAAAAGGCAAACAGTGGTTCCAATAAGTGTAAACTACACATTGTACCCAGTGCTATTATTCTGTATTGGTTTACAACCTGCCTTTCATGAGGATATGATAGCGATGACTTCACTTCACCCATCACTAATACCGTGGGAATTGGTAACCATTTCACTGATGGCAAAGATAATTTGGGTCCAGGCAGAAAAGAGAAATAACTTATCCAGCCAAAAAGAATAGGGTTCCTACTACTTCAGGACAAGATTAAAGCTTGGAATTGGAATCAAATCTTTGTGGTCAGGGAGAATCTGGACACAGCCATGACTGAAAGGCAAAGAAGCAGACAGTGTGGCCCAGCAGGTGCCAACCAGCCTGCTAGCTTAGGTTGGGCTGCAGACTTGGCAAGAACATCAAGGGCTCAGGAGTAGGAGGAAGACAAAAGTCCAAACCTGGGGTGGGGGCTGTCGGAAGGAGTCTGAGAATCTCTCTAAGGGTGGGAGAGGAGGCTGAGGTGGAGACTGCGACTGTGGGAGATGTGTCCATTAAGGAAATGTAGTATTCTGTAGTTTCCAGGAATCAGGGAGAGTATTTTGAACTTAGACAATTAGTCCTTGGGAATGTGTTTTTCGCTGATGTTAATTCCATTGCTTGTTTTTCACAGATAGAGACAAGAAATATTTACCTCAGTTTGGTTTTAATAGCATTGTGTAAAAGTCTTTGAGGACTAGAACAGCTTGATACTCTAGGAAACAGAAAATATCAGATTGGATTGAATTGATCAAATTTTTTTAAAGATGAGATCACAGCTATATTTTTAAGAACTCTGTTATATTGCATAACTTGTTAGAAATTGCAAATATCAACTTTCAGTCCTATACTTCTCCAGTATTGAGTTTTCCTGAAACACGGTATTTTATGGATCTAAGAAGGTTGTAGGGAAGACAGTAAAAGTATTATGTTGTTTTATGTGTTGTTTGTAGGAAGATCTTCCTTCTGTAAGGAACCTTATAATTAAACTGAACAAACAGTCTCATTGTGACAGACCTAAATATTTTTTTTTTTAAATATTAATTTCTGTCTCTTCAATTAGTCCAGACTGTTGTCATCAAGATGATCTTTCCTACCTGGTCCTCTGACTATGTCAGATGCCTTTTTATAGGCTCTGAGTCACTTAACTCAATCGCTTATTAGTTTAATCTCATGTTCATTTTCTTCTTGCAATTGTTTTTAAGGTTATAAACCACACGGTCTCTGCTTATGCTCTGAACTAATTCCTTTTCACACTTACTCATTACAAGCTTCCCTGCTCTGAGTATGGTTCCAGTTTTTATCTCCAAATCCCTTTCTCTTCTCAAAACTGTTTCCATTACTTCTTCCACTCAACACCTAGGCTGAAAGAGCTCTCACAACATAACTTTGTCATCCTTCCCCCTTTATCTTGTTCAAATTGCTACAGAATTCCAATTTCTACATAATCATGTAGAAAAAGTCATATTTTCAGAATTAAAAAAGAATAAGTCTTATGTCACTAGGGCATATAAAATGGTGACCACATGATTGTGTGCAACACGAATGTGTGACCCTTCCTATCTCTTTCCTATCTTACAGTGCAGCCATATTAGATATTTAAGTCCTGTGTACAGACTGTAACATCTTCAGTGCAAATATAAATCACTGATTTTTCCAGGATGGAAAAATGGTATAGGAAAAACGATAGTAACAGTGCATTGTATGCAGATATTTTATGTAAACTGATAATTTTAAATCTAACAATAATTTGTTGTCAATGATGCTGACAGCAAAATCAGTTGATAAATCAAAAGCTGTCCTACAATGTTCTCATGTTTTGGAAAATATGGGGGTTTTTTTTAATTAACAAATGTAAATTAAAAAGAAAACATGAAGTGATGGGAAAAAGTTATGTTTATAATAATCTGCCTATTCAGATGTATTAAGTAGGTCAAGTGTGTCCTTTTTACATAGGTTTTGAAAGCCACATGCTGTTAGAGGACAAAACAAATCAGTAAGTTGCAACCCCCTGAGTCCTTTATAATACTATGTGAAAATATAAGCCATCTGCAAAAAGATTTAAAAAATCAGAAAGTAAATAAGAAATCAATTCAACAAATAGTTCTTAAAAGAAAAGGGGCTTCAGAGAGACTTGGAAATGAAAAAAAAAAAAACAAAACCCAACAAAAAAACTGGTAATGTGGTAGGCTCCAAAGGTTCCTAGGGGTGGAAGGGCAAATGGTACAACATTTCAAATATCCAAATTTTGACATATTGTCCCAGCACGACCAAATAGCTGGGAAATCCATACAAGGAAGACTGTAAAAAATTAATAGTTGTTCTTTGTAGAATTTATAAATACATTCTGTAACAGGATTATGTAAAGCTCTGAAAAAAAAAAAAACCTAAAACTTACGGGTAAAATCCAGGCTAAATAAAAGTCAGTGCTTATAAGTTTAAATAATATTTGTTCTAATTCTTATCAAATGGTATAGCAGTCTATTAATGTCGGGAATTGTGTTGTTTCTCTGTACATTTTGTTGCTCATAATGTATTGTTTGAAACAGAAGATGTAATTTAAGTGCTAATTCGAGTATATATACCACCTTTATATTCAAAACTGTGAAATTTTTTTGCACTTACTGTGCCAGTATTTTTGCAAATTGTTGAAAGATAAAATGTATGTAGGATAAGTCAGTTGATGGTTGCGGTTTGGGTAAAATGTTTTATAACAGTGTTGTTTTTTCCAAATAAAATGTGTTTCAGATTTTAGTTATGGAAAAATAATAGATATGATAAATTACACCTATTTTTAGCTGTGCTTACTTTTGCTCCAGAACTTTTTCATAAAAAGATATATAGTTCTGATTCCTTTGTTCTTCTCTGCTGTTGTAAATGGATACAATAAAAATTTTAGCTAGTTTTATATGTTACTTGTAGAGCAGCCTTTCTTGATGAGCTTCTTAAGTAGCTTTTCTGAAAAAGATGTAATGGAAAAAATAACTTCATCTTGAGAAAAAACAGAGAAATAACTCATATCATCATAGTCATCACTATAAAAATGTTCGGAACACCAATCTTATGACTGAGTCTCCCCTAAATAAAAAAAAAATAAAATAAAAAGAACACGAAAATTTAAATAGTATTTAAATATAGGAGGAAGAAAAATGAAACAGCAATACTCTGATATCACTAAAATAATTATGTACTCATTTGAGATGTTTCTTTTGTATTAAGCTTTCTTCTACATATGCAGCTGAAAAATGCAGTAAATAGCTTTAATTTTTTTTTTGCACTGAACAGCATAAAGCAAACGGGATTAATCTCAAATCTTGGACGGAGTTCTGAACTGACCAGTGTAAGCTAACATTTCAATCAGAATAGCAAGGCTCTGCTGCAGATCCCGCCAAAGAAAGGATTTCCCATAAAAGAACCAGACACAATAAAAGAAAATTACTTTAAATTACCCTGATCTTCCCTCTGACTCATTCTGGGATGCTTTCTAACAAGCCAGGACAAATCTGAAAGATAACCCAAATAAATATTTGTTGTCAGATTTAATATCTAGTGGATATTATTTCTAAAGAAACCAGGTTATTTAAGTAGCCTAGATTCCAGTGTAATTCTCTGAAGAAGACGTGTTTAAGGCACGTGGATATAAAGGTAATGGTGTAAAATAAAATTAAGCAAGAACAAATTCATAAGGAGAATTACAGGATCACATTAAGAACTGGACCACTGAAATACCTTGTTGATGGCTAAGAATGGTAATCCCACTGACTAAGAAAGGAACTCATCTTCAGAAATTAATAATTTATCTTTAAAAAGTAGCATCTTCCTTGCTGATGAACACTAAAACTTGTAAGCTACCAGTTGCCCTTTAGACTTGCAGACAAGTGTTTTTAAAGAAGTTATTATTAACAGTATGTACCATTAAAATATCTCACTGAATTTGTGGTAACCATACCCAGAGAACTAAAATTAAAGTTTCTTACAAAATGTAAGCTGACAGATGTTGAGGCCTTCAAATATGAAAAACTAACCCTGTAGATACAAGCTAGTGCTCCCTTGATGTAAATATCCTGCTTTTATACTGAAGTAAAGCACAGTACTAAAAGAAAATACCCAGTTCTCAGGTTTGTTTAGCTGTTTTGATGTATTTTACAATGAGATTTTCAGGCAATCACTTTTGTTTTATTGCTGAGATAAAATATAAAAATTAGACTTTTGAGGAAAACACCAATGTTATTTTTTAACTCCATACCAAATTTGGAAAAACATACCCAATATTTCCCTTAAATATTTCAGCAGCAAATATCTCTCAATGTTAGCGTTAATGAAATTAGCTTAACAGCTGAGATGAGCATATTACCCAGTCATTAGATTCTTTTTGTACCTTAGATAGTGAGAGGGACATGGGAACACATCTTTGGAAAAAAAAAAGTTGTGGATTCAGGAGTGAGAGACAGAGTACAGCTAAAAGGCTCTGTTAAAATCTCCACTTACAACTCTCAGCCTTTCACAGAGCCTTCAAGGGAAACCTATTATACACACGGTTTAATTGGCTAAGGAGAGTGTTAGGCTATTGGGTCGGTACAGGCTTACTATAATAAACAGCGTGCTTAAAGAGGTCAGCTCGCCCAGTGGTGTCTTGAGAGGAGGTACTGACTCCGCATTTTTAAGAAGCCATTTATTTGTAGGAAAGCTGATTAAACCAGCCAGGCATTGTGTGTCCTCTGCCTCTGGGAAGGATGACAATAGATTTTTAATAAATGCATGATATTTACTGAGCTGTATGAATATTCAGAAGCCAAGGTGTTTAAATTCTTATTATCTTTTGTAACCGCTTACCAGCTGCAGAGTTTTAAGGTTTGTCAGCATTTCTGATTCGCTGGATTGGTAGAGCACAGCACTAAATCTAAGGAAATCCCTCCAACTATTATTAGTTTATAATGATATTTTTTGAACTATCCACTCTCGGTGGATGGTCATCTGCTCACAGAATTCACTTATACATAGTTTTATACACTGACTGATATGTTTATTAATCATCAGTGTACAACCCAGCAGAAAATCCCTTTGAAATGCACTAGTTTTCTCTGAAATACGGAGAGCGGGCTGTAATATGCACTGGAATGGCAGCAGCAGACTGCAGGAACACAGCCCACCTGCTATAATGTGTGGTCCTCTCAAGGGAAAATACGTGCAGTTGTGCCGTTCTCCTGTGTTCCTGCTGGACCTCACTTCTGCCTTGGCATCGTGGTCCCTTTAAGCCTCTGTTTTGTCTATATTCCTAAAACTAATTTTTTGGCCATGAGACTGCAGGCTGCAGTTCATTTATTGATGATGTCCAGAAGGTCCAGCATGTCTGGAGAAAGTAAGCAAAGCTGGGACTCGGGCTGGGCTCCTGAGACCAGACAAGTTGCTGTTGCATGAAACCCACTGCCCTTCCATGAGGGTGGGAAAATGTCTCGGCAGCATCCACCACAGTGGTGTAACCATGCATACAGCTGGGGAAAGGATGGAGCTGAACCACTGCTGTGGCAGCCGCTTGTGTTTTGCGTGGGGTTGACTGAGGAGTGCCATAGCATGGACCCTTGGTGCCAGCTTACATGGTGGGCACGGGGAGGTGACTCAGCTGCTTGGGCTGTTGACAGCTGGAAAATTCTGAGCATGGCACAGGGGGACTGTAACTAATGAAAGTGTGCCAATTAGGTTATTTAGGCACTGCAGGATTAAGGAGCAACTGGCAAGGAAATTGGAGGTTCTGCCTTTTGGAGGTAGATATGGCAGTGAGGGGTCGAAATGATTTTGTGGTTCTAGCCCTTGGGGACTGTCTAAAGTCGCTGCTCTATTAATTATGCAGTTTTTTACAGGTATCCAGAAGATCAGAGAGTTTGGCATTTTCTTGCCTGCCCTGCCAGCATTTATTCTTTGACAAGACCAGCCTTGTGTAAACAGTCTGAGCCCAATGGTATTTGCTTAACATTTTAATTGGGAAATATTTTAAAGGGAGGGAGCTCGAGGTGTCCTTTGTTTTCTGCCTGGTGGTTTCCCATGTTTCTCATGAAAGGGAACAGACTCAGCTTTTTTGTCTATACTCTGTTTTCTTCTTGCGCTAGCATATTAATAAGACATCAGAAGGCGCTTAGCTATTTGTTACAATCCACCGTATAGCCATCTTTGTGGTAAGGGCAGGCCTGCCTTCTCTTGCTCTAATCATGCTGTAACTGTGAAAAGCATTGCTAAAGCAGACTGTTATATTACCTAAAAATCTGTCATTTTCTTAACAGCCAGGAATAATTGTGTACATTTATTTTTCCATTTTTGGGAAAATGGTGAGAAGCATGTGTTCCATCATAACAAAAACGAATGTAACTCCAGCTTTTGTTTTTTTTTCTTATACATGATTTTCATCTTGAAGTTGGTGTTTAAACATTTGAAAGGTACATCCTCAGGTGGAATTGTTATTTTTCTGGGTTGCTGTTGTTGCTAAGGCAGATAGATGTGCTGCTTTCTGAGAGCGGCATTTCGATCAGGGAGCTTGGCCCCTTCGGGAGTTGGTTGGCACGTTCAGAGCAGTGATCCTGGAGCACGTGTAGCTCCACTTTTGCTGGCTGGACCACAGGAGAGGCTCCCTTTCGGCACACCTTGTACTAGCTGTTGGCTACAGACAGCAGAGACCAGGGCTTGAATCTCAGCTGTGTGAGCGCGACATCTCCAGCGCACAGCGAGCGAGTGGACACTACTAATTGAACAAGTCCATGGCCGCGCAAGGCTGCCAGCTGGCAGGCACACCACCTCCCTGCATTAGAGTTACATGCTGTAAGGTTAATTCCCCCAATGCCGAGCAGGTGTTTTGTAGAAGGCTCAGTTGGGATTTCCTAAGAGCTCAGCAGATCTGCGCTTGAAGTGAGAGTAACAAATACTGGGATCATTGCTTGGGTCTTGCAGGAAAGGAGTTTTTTTCACTTTCTCACGCTCAGCCTTCTTTGAAGGGGCTGCAAAAACTGTGGTTGAATTCTGCCTCATCCCTAGACAATTCGACCTGGTATGCAAGAGCAGTGAAGACATGGCCTCCTGCTAATCATACAATTACAAATAGATCTTTTCTTTATCTTAAGCAGAACAATTATATTCTATGGATATCTTTATTGCCTCTGATAAGAAAGATTATGTTTTCATGTACAGTGTGTTGCAAGTGTTTTATTACATGTAGGGTTTTACAAAGCACTCAGAACTAAAACCTGTGAGGGCAAAAAGTCCTCAGCAGATGTAAATCAATGTAGTTGCCTAGAAATCAGCTGGGAATCTGTTCCTCTATATCTTTATAGCTCAATCTCTCAGTATCTTTATAGCTCACGGTATCTGCATAAAAGGCAAACACACTGAAATAAAAATGTATCTTTGACTTCCAAAAGATAACAAGTAATTGTCAGAAGAAAGTCTCCAAAAGCTAAAAATTCAGCTGAAGTTAAATAAGAATTTTAAAGCAAAAACTGAAGAATTACTGAAGATGTTTTTCTGATTACTGAAGAATTTTTCTGCTATTACTTTACTGCAGCAACATTTGTTTAACGCCTTGGATCAGAACTGTCTGGAACATTTTTCAGATTCAGAAAGAGTTTGCAAGATACATTTTTCTAAACTTCTTGCCTTTTGGTTTGTGGAGGTGAGTTTAGAACTAGCTCATTAACAATTTTGCTGCTCTGTGGAAGGCATTAGAAGTGTGTTTTGCCCATCTAGCCAGTATGTTCAGGAGCTGAGGACTTGCTAGAAATGCATGATGCACCTTATATGAGAGTTTTTAATGAAAGAATGTTACTAATTTGCATCCAAAGCTCTTTGTCCTAGTAAATTTTACAGTTCCAAATCCTGATCCTCCAGTGCCTTTCATTTTGAATGTTAAATTTTAGCTAAGCATATGCAAAAATGGTGTACAAGTTACCCATGCTAGCGTAAACAGAGGACTATATTTTACATTTGCATGTATTTGACTCTTACAAATGCTAATGAATGAATCTGAAGAAGATGTGAAGCAACAAAGAATCAGAACTTTTACTTCTGATAGTCAGCTTTCTTCAGCATGACTGTAACGCCAAGTTTTGATATCTCTCAGGAAAACCATCTTCATAATGCAGCAACAGAAACTGCATGAAGGCCTTTTCAAAAGTCAGAGTTTTAACTCAGCATGTGCTTAAATGTTGTCTTTAAAGCTAAACACATTTTTTAAGACATCACTGAATCCATAGGCAGGAAATAATGAGACACAATTATTAAAATGGAAACCTCTCTTTGTATTTTAAATAGTTTTGTCTCATCGTTTCTTAAGTATGGTTTCAATGACGCACTTGAAAAGCAGTTAACTTTTGAGAGGTGTCTACTGGAAAAGCATATGGAAACTCCCCAATTTTTTTTTCTCATGTGTTTAAATAGTAATTGTCTTTCCATTTAATACCAAAACCTTTCATTCTGCTGCACACTGAATACGTGAAATAGATGGATGTTCTTCTTGGATGTTTATTTTATTGTCATGCTAGTTTGACATTGCTCTCCCATAGATACACTTTTTTGCCTTAACTCAGCATTGAGCTCCTACAGATATTCCCTTATTTTCTGATTAAAAAACAAAGGTCATATTAAACTGACTCTTGCATATCACTTTCTGGGAAAGGTAGCTTGAGCAAAGCATGAGTTTATCCTCACAGTGGAAAGATCCTCCCCACACAGCACTCAGTTGTGGTATCCCAGGTGCTTTGACATGTAAATGGAACACCACAGGCATTAAATAATTGGGTCAGATATCTTCAAGATCTTTATTCTACTGTCAAATACAATTTAGATCAGATAATTTCCAAAGTTAAAAGAACTGACTCCTGCTCCCATTAAAATCAAGAGCAAAATTCCCCATTGAAAGCACTCTGGGCAGACCGAAACCTAAAGACATTTTTTTTGTATTCTATTATTTGGTCTTCTCTCACACTTTTTTGAATGGATAAAATGTTATTCCCATAATATTTTTTAATTCCCTGATTGATCCTTGAATTTACTACTACCTGATTCCTTTAGTCTCCTACTTTCCTTCAGTGACACATTTTGTGGCAGATACTGCAAACTCTTAATATGAGCAATTGATCCTCTTAATCCTATGATGTATTGGTTGAAATTAGTAGGGCCTTTGGAGGAATCAAAGGCAAGATCACAGTGTCCTACATGCTCATAAAGATCACTGCCCTGCAAACACATGATAATGACTTTGTGCATACAGCAATTTCATTGAGTTCAGAGCTTTGATGCCACAATTTACTTCGTGTACTTGGAGCCACTTTGAATATATTGGGTTTCCTCACAAGTTCGTGAATAATAAGGATTGGGGCATAAGATGACTTCTTAAGGAGTAATAAATCAGTGGCATTAGGTATGAGAAGTTTGCTCTTTGCAAATCTCCTTTGAAGTGTAAATGTTTGGGCATCGTTTTGTTACTAGCCTGTTTTGTTCTCTCAAGCTTAGCTGCTCTGATAACATTGAGTTTTAGTCGAATGACTAAAAGTGGAGAAAACCTCAGCAGATATTTCAAGAAGTTGAAAGTGATTTTCATGTCATTATGAATACTGATGACCTCATTGTTTTTTAATTTTTCCAGCTTTTTTTTTTCAAACAAACATGCGAAAGCTAGAGAATTCAAAGAACTCCCAAAATAAATACATTAACTTAAGCAATCACAAGGTGTGTTGTAGCTGTATGGCAGTAACATCACTTTTCAAGAGCTAGGAGGAAATATTTGATGTATCTCAGAATAAACAGCAGTTACTTTCTATTTAAAATTCATATTAGGGATTCACAGAAGACCTATTTTGGTAAAAAAAAGTCAGATTCAGAAGAAAACCCTTGCATGTGAAAAATTTAACACTGTCTATAGCCTGGGTTATGCCATTCCCTCACTACTATTTAACGAATATCTTTTTGCTATGATTTTGAACAGTAGAATAAATTTCAACTGGCTGAATTAAATATGTGATAATAATATCAGGCAATTTTATATAATTTCAGAAGAATTATATTACAAAAACTACACAAATACTTTCTCATCCAAAATATTATAATGGACTACTTTTATTTTAAAACTATAATTTTAATTATTTTTTTTACTTTGATCATTAATTTGATTTCTTCAGAAGAATTGCCTGGATAGAAAAAAGTAGGGAGAAAATTGTGCTAAAATTATATCAGATCAAGCTCTCCTTGTAATTAACTCAGCTGAAGAATCATCTCTAAATTTTGCACTAATATAACTGAGCATAAAATGTGCCCCAACATTATTTTCTTCTGAAATTCAAGCACATTTTAGCTTTCAATTTTTGCATCATTTACAGCACTGCTGAACACTTGTGCAGACAAGATTTTATATTCTGTTGAGGAAAAGTGTCAATTTTGTGTAAACTAAATTATGCATGTGAAATTTTGGAACCATTTATTTTTTCTTTGAATTATACAATGCTCACATTAAATATAGATTGACCTTGGGAGGAAGTAGCATGAGCCAGTGATTTTTCTGTGTTGTGGGAACTAGAAGACCTGGGTCTGTTTCCAATTCTGCCACTTAATCGTTATATCACCTTGAACAAAGTCCGTCTAACAAAGTTAAATTTAAGTGCTTCAAGCTATATGTCCAGCTTCATATTCAAACACCTAAATATGCATATATTTATAAATGAAGGAGTTAAACTACACAGAGAGACAGGATATTTATTTTGATATCTCAATATGAATTTTGATACACAGTATGAGGCTTTCAAATTTCAAAAACTTGTCCTGAACTTTTTTACACCACCTGCAAATGGAATACTTAAGTTCTTACATTGTGGGAAGGGTTCACTGTAAAACAAGGGACATCCTTTGATGAAGGACGTTCATGGTACAATTTCAAATCTTCAGAGAACATTTGTGACATACAGGAAAAATTCACTGCTGTTATTACTACATGTGACCATTACAATGGTGCTCTCTTTGTGAAATATTTCTATCCATAGCAGGATGAAGCAGTTCCCAGTAAACTAGAAACTGGGAAGTTATTAGAAGAGAAGATCTTTTATGAAACTGCTTTGGAAAACAGCTTGGAAATAAGAGAGGATACGGGAGGCCAGGAAATCTGAACAGTTGTGAGTAGAGGCTGGAGAAAAACAAATGTTAAGAGTAGGATCAGGACAGAAGGAGACTTGGAAAAAAGATTTATGTATATTTAATCACTAAAAACATTTAACTCCTAGCTGAAAAAAAAGACCAAACAAAAAACAACCCAATCAACCCACGAGTTCTTGTTTTCCCTTTTCTGTTAAAACAAAGTAATGAGCACAACCCTTCTATTAGCCAGACCTTGCAAGGGAGCAATTTCTGGACTCAATGGAAAAAATCTGAAACCCTCATAAGGGAGGAAAAGGGAATCTGAGGGACAGTCTCCTGACAGCCAGGGCAACCTGATGTTCCCCTGCCTCTAACCTGAGCTACGCTGTGCATCATGGAGAGGATACAGCCCTGAAACATCGCAGTACAGAGGAACATGGAGTTATAGATTGCAGGCAACTGTTGGAATATGGTTCTAATTTGAAAAATCCCTTTCATTTGACTAGGCTGCACCAGGATAACAAAGCCATGTGGTTACGCTACTATATCAGGATGAGAACAGATTGAACCTGTTAAACATATGATCGGTCCTTCTGTGAACAGAAAGTGCTGTTCTCCCAACCCCCAGTTTGATTTCTACACTCGCTATGCCCTGTTCTGCCCTAAACACATGTCAGCCCATGCTTGAGTGCTCATTTCAACACCGGTGTTGTGTGAGCAGCTGTGCTCACATCTGTTGACAATAAGGGATTTGAGTTGTCGAGGTGCCGTATTCCTTTGCTTTCAGTCTGCCTGTAAAGAGGACCACAGCCAAGATGCATACTCTTCTAGATCACTTTGTTTGGGAATTAAACACTGCAGCACTTATGTTACTGCTCTGCTATGCCATTTGTCTGTGCCTCCGTAACTGCTTGCTTCCACTCTCGCGAGGACACGGCCCTGAACTTATGGTCCTACACTGAATCTATTAAGATTTTCTGGCACAAATCTCAGAAAAACAGATACTGAATAGAACTCTTCTTTCCATGATACCATGTCAGCTGGTGTGTGCCCAGCTTTTCTTCTCTTTTTTTGCTTGCTTCGTGTTACATTATCTATGTGCTTTTGCCTCCCTCCCCCGCTATCAATGCCCCGAAGGCTAGACAGGCAGTCCAGATCAGCAGATGGCACAAGTCCTGAAGGGCTATTATCTGCAATCAGCAGAAGAGAACTCAGTGTTTCAGGGCCCGGGGCTTTTAAGTCATTGAGCTCTTGATGGAAGTTATGAATTTCACACTTTATATAGTAGCTGCTCAGCTCCAGTCTTATTCTTCTGCAGCCACCGAGCCTTAATTCTAAGTGTGGGAAGGTGTACCCCTGTGTAAATCAAACTCTGCATTCATAAGTCACGCCAAATTCGGGTAAAACAGTAAAGGAATTTAAAGCTTAGCCATTCTAATACAAAACCATTGACTGTTCAGCATATCTAAACTTAGGAATCTTCCATGAAGTAAAAAGTAAGATAAAGATTGATTTTACACACCATCTCCTTCAACTGAACAGAATTTCCAATCTATTAAGCCATATATATCTTCAGAATGGATTTCAAGGAGATGATGCAAGGACAAAACACATTAACAGTTCAAGATTTCACTTTTGTGCATCAAAATTTGCAACAATTTTAATAAAACTGTACAATTTCACAATGAGCATCTGTTTAAATGAACAGCTCACAATCAGGTATAACAAGATCAATTTCTTAAAAAAAATGTTCAAATATCAACCAAGGTAAAATGCAAATTGTCAGAGCTACCTTTCTTTCTAGGATCCAAAGTGAACCTTACATGCTAACGTGCCTTACCCTCCCTGCCATCTCCCCCACCACACACACAAACACACACTTGTTTCCTACCCTGGACATCATTCAAACAAGAGTAGGAATAATAACTCATACTCTCCTTGTAGTAGAGATAAAGTGACTAATTTATAGGTTGCTTATTGGACTGCTTTATTCATGTGTAAGCGGGTGTGGTGTGACTAACAAAAGACGTGCGCAACCAGTGCTAAGTTAAGGTGAATCACAGATCTGATTTTGAAAGTGATGGGGTTGTGGTCATTTTTGTCTCCTGATGCAATTCATTTCCTGGTTTGGGACACACAATGCTGTGAGTGTCAGGAAGCTGAACTGGATAATATGTTTGTCAAGGAGCAAGACCTGTTTTCCTAAGCAGGTTGATCAGCTGCATTTTGCACCAAGACAATATCTATTTGTGGGTATTAGATAAATGATTATTTTTACATATATTTATCTCTCTCTCATCAGATACTTACATATTGTGCATATTTTCTGAATCTAAGCCACAGCCTGATAACAACCTTATGTTTATTGTACTTTAATTGTGGTTCCATAGTGTGCTTGATTTCTTTCTTCCAGCAACAGGATCTTCATCTATGACTCTGTTCTCATAGACACTAAAGCTAATTAATTAAATATTATTATCTAGTAGGCACATAGTTTTACCATTGGCTTTTAAAGAAGAAAACATTTTAAAGTGATGGAGCCTGGGACCACCTCTGTGGTCTGTGTTAGCACAGCACTTGGTGTAATGGGGACTGGCTTTCCCAGGTGACACCATAACACAAATGAAGAAGTGATTATAGTAAAATGGTACCAGTGAACAGTTCCAGCTTCCAGTGATCAGAGCTGAAATTAACTCCAAAGCTCACTGACAAAGAAAAGCTTGGAGTTACAATACATAATAAGTGGAGAGGAGAGAATCAAGCTCTTAATTTGTAATGCATGAACAATGAAAATTTGATTAAATAAAAGCTCCTGCTACTAGGTTTTGGCTTTAAAATGGTTGCTCCAGAGGGATAGGGTAGACAGGGTAGCTCATAAATAGTATACTAGAAAAATAATGCAAATAAATAAACAACTTTCTCAAAGGCAAAAATCCCAGCATTACATAACTGGTGCTTAGGAATGACTGCTGGCTGGAAAGGTCTTTGCAAAGTTTCATATTCATTATCCTTGAGGCAAAGAGAATTAAAATAAAGCAGAAAGGAGAGCCTCAAGAAGACTTCAGTGCAGACAGCACAGACTCAATTTCCATCTAAAGTAAGTAATGGTGTGAGCAATCTCACACCATTACTCCCAGCTCCAATAAGTTCTTTGTGCCCGCATTACTGCCTACAAGCTGCACACACAAAAGGAGAAACTAAGGTTTCCCTCCCTGCGCCATCTCATTTGGATAATGGAGTTCAGTGTGATGGGAGTTCTCATGTTATGGATGAGCAGCCTAAGTGATAGAGAAATGGAAAGCTGTCAGCAGCTAAAGGCATATGTTGGACCGACGCAGCATTACCACCCTAAGCCAGAGACACGTGAGGAAAGTAAAATCCTACTTCTAGGACATATAGGTCCTGTAGGCATAGGTTGACAGGAAAGAAAAAATTTCTTTTGTTCATTTGCTGCTATAAGTCATCTATGGAGGCTAGAGGAACACCTATTTAAGGAAGATTTAAAGGGAAAAGAAAACCCAGACTGTCAACACACTGTCTCATGTAAGTTTTAACTGGTTCTTCTCTGCTTAAACCAAATAATGGCCCATATAAACAGAGCGAGGTATATAAACATCCTATATGTAGTACATTCAGTTGAATAAACAGTTTGCATACTAATGTAAACGACTTAGGTGTTTTAATGTGCTGGTGCTATAGCAGGTTCCTAGTTACAGACTTCGGAACTCAAAAGCAAATGTATATACTCAGGCTTTTCAATCAAAAATAAATATACTCAGGGACTGTGAATATTTTCTCCCTTGATCTTGCAAATTCTTTTCTCAGTGCTATCAGCCAGTTTCACAAAGTCATACTTGATTGGTAAAAGCCTTTATTTCTTTTCAATAGGAGGTGACTGGAAATAGCAGTAGTATGGGTGCTTTCCCCACATTATGAGTCAAAACATGAATACTTTAGGTTTATGACAGGGGTGATGTCATTCCCTACTTTCTAGGAAAATTAAACAAAATTTAAAAAATGCCTTATGAGATATTTGCAAGTTACCTAAAAAGGAAGAAGAAATTCAGTAGAAAATTGAATCTAGTAATTGATTCTGTGGTGTTACACATCATCTGGGGCTGTGTCTACAGAATTTCATCACTGACTGCCTTTAAACTCTGCTATTTAAACCTTGCTGTATGGCTGGGTACATTCAATACATTCTCTTCTTTATGTGCAATAAGAAGGGAACCTCAGAAGAGGCCTTCCCAAGTCTGTCATCAGCTAAATTAGGAAATGAAAATTGATTCCTAGGAGCCATGTTACAGAAGTTATGGGTTCTTTTAAGAAATTCAGCATTCAAAATACAGCTCGGTGTCCCTAACTGCAGAGCCCGTAAGGACAGCCAACAGGATTTTGAAAAAAAGCCAGAGGTGGGGGTAAGCCATGATGCTGCATCATTTATTTCTCTCTTAATTACAGGTGCCGATGTCTCTGCCATCTGGCCTGTCTCATGACAAAGTCTTAACAGCCAAAGAGTGCAGAAATAAATAGACAATTAGTAAAATGCACTGACTGCATGCGTTACTGAGTGAGCAATTGTTGCCAGCACTAAAGCAGTTTCCTCATCCACACATCCTAGTGTAATTTCTCCAATTGCTCTATTAACATGTAGGACTAGAGATTCCCTTCTGTCAAAAGAGGGAACCAAATGGGGAGTTCAGGAAGACTTGTCGAGTCATCAAGAAGAGTTCAAGCCCAGACTAACAGAACAACTGTCACTCTCTCTTGGTGCTCGAATAAGCTTTACAACTGGTTTCAGCGATTAATGTATAGTTGATTTATTTTCAACTCAGATGTCCATACACTGCAGTACATCTGCATAATGTCACCACTTTGTAGCTGATACTGGTGTAAAAAACCACAGTGTGGTAAACATTCAGTTCTAGATTCACTCTGCCAAGTTTCAGGGTCCAAGCTGTGGTGCCTTCGTTAGGAATTTAGTTCCCTTGTCTCTCCCTAGAGCAGATGAAGAGGACCAGGTGCCTTGAGAGAGGGATTCAGCTCAAATGTAAGATGAATTGCCTCCAGAAACAACTGTCTGTGAACACTGACCAGCAAGTCCCAGTTGGATGCCAAAAGCTCGTAGAGTGGATCCAGGCAACCTGCTTCTGCAGCTAATGCTGTCTGCACCCACAGGTAGCTCACCAAAACATGGGGAGGAAAATAGAGATATGGCTTTTGAATCTCCAGGTAGAGTTGGATGGGCATCAATTTATGAAATGTGTGCTGACAAAAGCCCATGTTTTCAAACCCTCTGGACTCCACTGTGTATCCCTATAACAGCAATGATCAAAGGTGGCCCAGCTGGAAGGTGGGATAACCACAGTATCTCAGATGTGATTCTTATCCCCGCCAAGCTATACACTGAAACTAAAGAAAAGCAGAGATTCTTTTAGAAAGCTGTTCTGACTGCTAAGCAACTAATGCTGGCAATTTAGTTGTGCCTGAAATGGGACTAACAGTCTTCAGGTTACTCCTCTCATGAGCTCCAGTTTCTGGTTTCATCAAAGCTCTGTTGGTTCATGTTTTCTCTTGCTATGATAAAGGACATCATCTGTTTTCAGATATGTTCATTAAACTTCCATTGACATCACTGGGAGTTGTACATGAGTAGCTGACACCAGGATTTGGGCCTTAAAAGTTTATGGTGCCCTGAGGAGTTGTTTTAATGTATTTTGCTTAGTTTCGTCTGTGACTATCCTGGGATACAGCTGCTCAAACAAAAAACAAACATACTTCAGGAACTAGAACTGTTCATGAGACACTATCTAGTACAAATAAAGGTGCCCTCAGGGCATGAAGCAAATATATGGAATTTATGCAATATTCATGCATTTGCTTTCCATTACTAATGTTTTTCTACTGTGTTCAGTGAATTACTCTAACATGGAATTTATTAATGAAAATACTAAGGCCGAAGTAAAGCATGGGATGAGGGGAGAGAAGAATATCAGGAAATATATAAGAATATTGATAAACTATATAACAAACAGTTGTACAAATGACCACAATAGGTCAGAAAACACTTCTGCATATGTCCTCATATTCTCACTAAAGAAAGATTGATTAAACCTACAATATGCCAGAGAATATAATAAACATGCTACCATTTTCCTCTTAAGTGGAGCAATCTATTTTATAGCAAATGATTGCAAAAAAAATTGCATTAGATAGCTATTTAATCCTGCTAATAGATTAAAAGTTGTATCATATCACTAAGGCACTATCAGTCCAGTGTACAGCAGTATTGCAGTGGTAATCACAGAAGAGAAATGTGACACTGCAAATCCCTGTCTGGGGTCACTGCTCCCTCAGCTGCTGCAAGAGCCATGAGAGGCCATGCTGAGTTTTCTTCCTTTCTTCTCTGGGATCATTAGAAATGTGAGTCCCCCTCAATCTTGCACTTACCTAGGAGGAAGGACTGCCATTACATCTCTACTTGGTGCAAGCAGAACAAGGAAAGGAGAACATCAAAAGCTGACATCCTTGAAAAGATTAGTAACTCATTCTGCCCAAATTTATCTCCAGGGGAATTAAATGCAATCTCTGCATAAAGTTCTGATCCGAGAAGTTACTAGTGTAAATGGATGCCAAATCCTATGATTTCTGGGGGAGGAGAATTAAGAATTTCTCTTGTAGGAGAATTAAGATTTTCTGTAGTCAACTATCACAAAAGTCAAAAGCAAAATGCAGTTTTCAGATGCTTTCTGAGCCTACCCATAAACAAGATCCTGGTTTACATGGTAATGATATAGCAAAGATATTAGATTAGAGACTAATACGTTTGTAGACGTTGGAACAGGAATAAAACTACTAAGAAACAATGGCTGAACTATAAAACCAGTGGCTAGAAGAGATTCATAGTACAAGCAAAACACAATCTTTTAATTGATTAGCCACTGAAACGAGTTAATGAGGGAAGACATCTGCATGTCTGAATCCTTACAGTCAGCACCTTTGATCCATGTTAGTGTCTTCCAGTTGATGCCTTTCTGGAACATATACTTTAACTAAACAGAAGATACTGGCTATAGGCAGGTATGACAGGGTGGAAATCTAACATTTTGAGATGCATTATAAGCTTTTAATTGATTAAGTAGTCCAAAGGTTTTTTGTTTGTTTTTTTTTTCTTTTTCTAGTTTGCATTTTGTTTTGTTTTGTAAAAAAAAAAAAATAGGTTTGATCGTTGTGAAAAACTATTGCGAAGGATGTTTTTTGAAGATTTTTTTTTTTTTTGGGTGTAGAGATATAGGTCACGAAATATCATAACCTGAAGTGTAGATAAACTATCCCTGGGTTAACTGTAATTTCATGATTGTAACATTATAGAGTAGGCTATGAAAAATCAGCACAAATTATGATATTAATAGCTTTGCTTTTTCTACT
>JAAGAY010138665.1:8619-24760 GCA_011801015.1 Ardeotis arabs
ACACTCCGTGGAAGAGATGACCCACGCCAGAGCAGTTTCACGAAGGACTGTGGCGTATGGGTGGGACCCCACAACAGAGCAGGGGAGGAATGTGAGGAGTTCTTCCCCCGACTATGAAGCAGCGGCGTACAACATTGCGTGATGAACTGACCGCAACCCCCATTCCCTCTTCCCCCCTGTGCCGCTTGGTGGGGGGAAGGTAGTAGAGATAATGTTAAGCTCGGGAAGAGGGAGGCGTGGGGAGGAGGTTTTTTTTTTATTTTTTCTCTGTCTCATTATCCTGCTAGTTTTAGTAATAAATGAATAGTTTTCCCAAGTCGAGTCTGGTTTTGCCCGTGACAGTAACTTTAAGGATTTCTCCCTGTCCTTATCTCAAACCTCGAGCCGTTTTTCTTCTATTATCTCCCCCTGTTCTCTCGCAGGGTGGGGGGAGTGAGAGAGAGACTGTGTAGTCTGGTCCTGATCCGGGCTAAACTACAACAATGTAGTATTCTGATTGCTCACATTTAGGAACAATTAATTCAAACCAGAATAAAGACAGGAAGAGGAAAGTAGGATAGACAGGAGAAAAACAAAAATTAAAAAAATGGAATGAGCCACAAAATAGAAGCTTCTGAGAGGACATGGTACTTTGTAATATAAAGAAATGTGTCAAGGGAACAAACACCAGAGATGTAAAATAACTATTTGCCCTAAAGGCAAAAACTAAGTTTTGTCACAGAAAGAAGACGGATTTAAACAATCTGAATAAATTTAGGGTGGAAATTAGAAAAAGACTTCAGTCTATTAATAGAACAAAATTCTGGGAGAGCTTTCCAGTAGTAAGAGAGCAGAAAAGCAAACCTAGTAAACTTAATAAACCTTCATAAAAAATATCATAATGCGCATAATCAGTTTATGACTGCATGATGTGATTGCAGGACTGGCCTTGTAGTCCTATTGCCTGCGCGGCTGATTGCACTGATTGCTGGAGTTCTCATGTTTGTAGGAACATCAGATTTGTTATAATTCCATAGTTCATGCGTATGAGCTGTATACAGCTAGTTCTGCCGTTGGGAAGAGGGTGAGTTTGGATTTCCTCTTGGCTCTGGTGGTCCTTTTTACCCCTGTATTTACTTCCTTCATGTGAGCATAAGTGCTCAAGTCAGTGTGTAGTAAAACAGGCCGTTGGACCATCCTGGACTAAATGGTCCACACTCAGACAGATCTGAGTGTGTTTGTGTGCATGTTTAACTGGGATCAGTTCCCCAGAAGAACACTATACTGCCTAATTATTCCAGTGTTTGTCAACTTCTGGCAAATGAAATTGCTTGTAGAGCTACTGAGCTAGATTATTTTTGCAGTTCTGTTAGCCAGTTTCTTTCAGAAGCAGTTAATTTACCAAAAATAATTTCAGATTAATATAGGTTGTTTTACACTGTATCTAACCAACTCAATTTATTTTGCACAAATCCCTTATTGAGAAGTGTCTGAAAATCAGAATGTAATTATATTTGGAAATGAGCTGCCAAATGCTCTAACGCAGTGCTTTGAGTTCTAAGCCTCAAGAGCTTGCAGGATTTGAGGTTGAGATATGGTCTCAACATGGTCAACAATGAATAAATAAATGAAGAAAAATGGTATTTTAATGTTATGGCATGATGAGACCTACTGAGAGTGACCAGCTAGGACCTTGTTAAAGTTGTACTGAGCTTGATCAATGAAATAAAATGTTTTATCAGCAAACTCTGCAATGTGGTTGGTGGGCAAGACCAACTAGACTGACTGTGTGTCAGCTATTTTTCAAAATGACAGAAATAGTAATGGATCATCTGGAATGCTATTATTTAGTGCTAATGAATGATTGTTTGGTGATGGAAAAAAAATCAATTATGACAGCTGTGAGAGATGCTGCCCCCATTTCATTATTCCAAAAATAAATAGCAAAGCTGCCTGCTAAGGTAGGAAATAAGCTAGCATTCCCTGTGAGAGGCAAAAGTTACAGGCAAAGAAGCAACTGGAACTTCTGTTTACTGCATGTAAACGATGACAGGGTCCCAAGGTAGTAGCAGAAGTCCTTGAACTACTGAAAAAACCAAAACTTTTTCCTATTTATATTGCAAGAGATCAACATATTTTCTCCAGACAGCTGAACAGCTTTTACTTGAGCATCAAACTCTGATTTTTTTTTGTGAAACCTTCATGCCTGATCAAAGGCAAACAGTGACTGACAGCAGATGATGGGTGAGAGACCATTATATTTGGACTGCTAAGAATTTAAGGAACAAGGTTTTAAAACATAATAAGAACCATAATTTAAAACAAAAAAGTAATTCCATTAAAAAGTAGCAGAAAGGCACAAACTGGCCAGCTTAGGCAATCCCAAATAGGACTGTTCTCACTCTGAGACTAGATATTGTGTTGCTCAAGGCAGGAACTATGTGCAACTAAACAAAGCTAAAAGCCAAAGGAGAAATACCATTTCAGCAAAGATAGTATGCAGCATGCTACTCCTTTCTGAAAAGGCCATAGTTCATACAAACTATTTAAGACTCCTAGGGATTTTTATGTGTATCAATATGCATACAGATAGATATAGAAAGATAGATGATACAGATGTAGATAGACATGTACCTAGATATGGATGTATAGATATCATAGTAATCTGACAACAGTTGCAGAGAATCCAGAGGAGGCCACGAAGATGATCAGAGGGCTGCAGCACCTCCCCTGTGAGCACAGGCTGAGAGGAGGCTCCAGGGAGACCTTATAGCGGCCTTCCAGTACCTAAAGGGGACCTACAGGAAAGATGGGCAGGAACACTTCAGAAGGGCCTGTTGTGATAGGACAAGGGGTAATGGTTTTAAAATAGAGGGAGGTAGATTCAGATTAGATATCAGGAATTTTTTTTTTACAGTTGAGGGTGGTGGAACACTGGAACAGGTTGCCCAGAGAGGTGGTGGGTGCCCCATCCCTGGAAACATTCAAGGCCAGGTTGGACAGGGCTCTCAGCAACCTGATGTGGTTGAAGATGTCCCTGCTTGTTGCAGGGGGGTTGGACTAGAAGGTCCTTTCCAACCCAAATCATTCTATGATTCTATGCTTTTGCCTGTGCTTCATTCTAATTCTGTCCTACAAGTGCAGAGGAAGAGAAGAAGGCACGAAAGGGATCAATTGAATGTGCAGACCACCAGGCAACGTCCACTTATGCACAGCAGTCTGCAGCTATAAGCAGCTTTCTTCTGTGTGTAATGCCAGCCATGCATTGACTTGTTTGAAGAGCAGAACCTGTCTGTATGATCAGAACCCCGACAGACCGACCTAGCACTCACTGATTCAGCTGAAACTTTCCTCTGAATATTAACAGACTTTGACCAGAGTCTGAACATATTGTGCAGATATGAGAAAGCAAATAGCAGCAGAAATCTCATCTTTAGGATATCTAAACTGACAGGTGTCAGTTTACTGATAAATGGCAAAGAAATAGGACAGGGAAGAGAGAATATGCTAGAAATACTAAATTTATAAAATTTCATTAAATGAAATAAGTTTAATTTGTGAATTCATTTCTCTAGTGACAAGCTGCTAAAACATCAGTTGTACTAATGTGTCACAAAACGAGACACAAATCGAAGGAGACTAAACTTTCAATTTTCTGAAACTCCCGTGGTAATGGAACGTGATTATTAAAGGCAGTTGCTAATATGTCTTACGATGAATTTATCTTAGAACTAATACTGATTATCAACCGAAATCAGCATTTTATTTATTTTAGCTCAATTCTCTATGACAGCACAGACAAAGGGAGATTTGCCACTAAAGTCAAGGGCAGCAGGAGAAGGGTACTGGGTTAGCTATGGGATCTTTTGAGGGAGCTATTACAAACTTTAATAAGAATAATATGTAAGTTAATACTGGGAAAAAGATTCTATAAGGATACAAAAAATCATGGTGCAGTTATCACAGCAATCTCTTCAGAAAAATTCGAAACACTGCCAGGGACTGATCATCCAACATCTGCCAAATGTGGAACTACCTATGTCTTTCTTGGAAACTAACTGTGTTGGTGAGTGACAGATTATTTGGTGTAATCTAGCCTCATAATTCTTAGGCACAGCAGGAGGTGATAACTAGCACAGTAGACACAACTAAAGTTGTTATGAAATATGAAAGTTGGCATTATTCCCTACCATCAGTCATGGAAATCAAAGAAATTTTCCATGTGATTTCCATGGATATTTTCCATGGTATAAAACTATATAACGTTGTTGCAAGGCGGCAAGAGAAAAGTTAAGAGCATTTTATTTCTTCAACAGAAGATCAACATGGATTATGATATCCAAAGTAAAACAAAATAATGTTCTCATTGATCTTGGATTCTTCTGGCGGCCCTAAGTTCTGAGAGCCCTATGACAGAACCCTGTGACATTTTACCACAGAAGGCCAATGACAGTGCAGACAGGAGAATTTGACAAAGAATATCAGGGAATATGCAATAAAGCTTCATAGCCAGAAAAAATATTTTGCAGGCCTGCTGAGGATATCATTGGACAACTTTGAGACATACAATTAATAGTCAAGGACAATTGCTGGTGTCTTGCAAGCCTTCAGTTCCAGATAGGATGAAAGATCAAGCTCCTTCTTCAATACAATTTTGTTGCTGCTAACTTTCTTTGAAGTCATTTGTCATGCTGTGACAAACTATAGATAGGTTTCTGAGGACTTATGATTTTCTCAGATAAATATAATTATGGTAAGTACAGTCCAGGTTTTCTTACAGCAAATACAAGCTTATTGTGTTCTGGCTTGAGTATTGCTTAAAATTTATTTTATTTTTTTTCATTCTCTAACTGAACAAATGACAATTAAAAATAATGTACTTGGAATTAATTCACTATATTTTCCATTTTCAGTCAAATAAAAAGGTTTACTCAACACAAAGCAGCTTGCCTTACTTTTGATGTTTTAATGTTTGCATTAAAAATACCTATTTGGCTAGAATGGAGAAAGAAATCACATTTAAGCTATAACAAGCTGAAATGTTGAAAATGTTTAACTGCAGCAACATTGTAAAATGAAGCAGCCTTCCCCCTAGTTCATCTGTTCATTGGAATTAGCACACTGTTGCAAATACTTCAGTGAATTTTTTCAGTGAAAAAAATAAGTAAACAACAATATTGAGGTGTTTAGAAATTCTGTAAGCATTATCCATGTCTATAACGTGGTTTATTAGTACTCTGTGTCTCAGTGGTCTGGGCAGAAACAGATCCAAAGTTACTGCATTTCAGTGCAGTTCCTATTCCCAGCTCCCTATCTAGAGTGAGCTTTTGGGACTGGATTAAATCCCTCTAAATTTACAGTCTTGATTGATTTACTATCATAGAGACATATTCGTCTTATCTGTGTAACACAACAGAAGGACATAGGAATGTCCTAAAGACTGGATCTCAAGCAGACTCTCTGGGCTCAAAAGAAGAAAGTGCAGGTAGAACACAGGGTCTAAAACACAAGACAGATGTCTTGGAAGAAAAATGTTTGAGGGAACGGCAAAACAATAGCCTAAAAAAAGTAACTGTCGTTAGTTCTCACTATTATATTGAGTTTTATGTTATCTGGAATATTTTAATATCTGCACTTTCTGGGAGGAAATGGTTGCAAGACAATCTTCTCATTACATTCAAAATAAATTTAAAAAACCCCAAAAAAACCAGAAAGAACAGGTCTGATTGCTGGGGAAGAAAAAGCTGGAAATATTAATGTTAAAGTATTAAGATCCAGAAGGAAATTAAAGAATCGGATGTCTACATTTAGAAGCAGCAACAGCGATAAACTGTTACAAATTGAAGAACTGATGCAACAATAAAATATGGAGAAGAGTATGCGAAATTAGAGGAAACATTTGCAAACAAGGCTTGAAAAAGCAATTTTAACGACAAGCAAAAATGCCCTAAATCAGCTATTGATAAAGGTACATTTGTGGAACACCCTTCTTTGATCTACCCCTCTAAACAATACAGGGAGTTTGTGATAAATACTATACAAGATGTTGTGTATTTGCATAATAAACATAAATAAGATGTAAAGCTTCATCCTCCTTTTTACTAAAGCATTCCTTGAACAAAGCAAAACCTTGAACAATTTCTTATGCTTAAAGTCCCTTGGGTTGGCAGAAACAAGTTGTTAGGAGTTTCAACAGTTTTCAACAGTTTCAAAACATACATATTCATTTATGGATATATATGCAGAATATGTTCAAATATCATATTCTACTGGCTAAGCATTATATTTTCATCACATCTACATTAATGAGGGCTTGAGGGTCACCGAAGCATCATTATTGGAGCTTGGCCTTGCAAGTATCTAAAAATGTTTGGTGTCAGCACAGCTTGATTTCATAGCCATTTTATAAGAATACTTGATGTTAAAACATCTTTATTACGCACTCTGTGCACATTTCTAATCTAACAAATCAACACATTACAGGGCTTATTGCCTTATTACCCGTTTACAAAATCATGATCCTTCTCCTATGTTCAAGGTAAACCCTGACATGATATCTTATGTATAATTATGGTATATAAATGATAAAACTCTTAATCAGCTAGGTCTCTCAAGAGCTTGATTGCTTCTGCCTACTTAACGAGAAGCTTTAATGTAGGCAACAGAGCAATGTGTCTAAATATACACCCTCAGGGAAGAATATTTTTCCATACATTTTTGTGCAGAGATCCCAAGTGTTTTGATCACAGTTTATCTCTGACAAATTTTCAGTGGCCGTAGACCAGATGAAGAAGGGTAGGTTTGTTTCAGGAGTTAATTTGAAATGTGGATTTTTGATTTCTGATTTAGTTTGAACGCAGGGGAGCCTGAGAAGGAGCCAGAGGTTTGGAGTCATTAATGTCTGCTCGACTGCTTAGTCACTTGTTGTACACAGAGTAAACAGAGTTACACCGGTTATCCAAACCTGCACACTGCACTGCACTGCTGGAGCAAGTGAATATTGCTCACAGGTAGTCTTTGCAGATAAAAAACTGAAAGCTAGCCTGCTTTCATTTGCAATATGGTTTCTTCTGCAATTTAACATTTAAAGAACCTGTATGATTTGTGCAAATAACCTTTTTTTTTTTTTTCCCCTGATCTTTCCTCGATCTAGAAACAGGTAAGATTTCACTCAATTAATGTCTCTAATGTGAAGACTGGGCCATATTAGTTTAATAATGAAAGGGCAAGATTTTGAAAATAGCTTTGGGATGCTTCTCCTGTTGCCATCTGTGCTCCTTTTTGCTTATTCGTTATTTGAGATGCTTCGATCTAGATATTATGTTTGCTTCCATTTCTGAGTTCTGACCTTACTTAGGATTGTTTTTCTGATACACCGTGAAAACCTAGATCCATTAAAGTCATTTTATCTGTCTTAGGAGATGGAGTGATAGAAAGGGATAAAGAACAACATAGAAAGAAAGAAAAATTAATCAGCTCGCAATCTACGTCAAGAACAATTTTTTTTTCCCCCTGAAAAAGAGCAGAAGGATCAAATGTCACAAGCTTCCAAAAATAATCTCATGATTGATAGGGATATAAGTTGATGGCTGTCAATCTTAATAAGGTATCAAGAGTGCTGTGTTTCACAGCCAAAGTTTCTGTCTCTGTAGGAAATCAACATCATCCTAAGGATGCTTTCAAATGTATGTATAAGAAAATAAGCAATCTGTAAAACTGCATTTCTTTCTGAATTAATGCTATAAGCCTCAATGCCATTAGTGTGCCACTAGAATGCTGAAAAAATTGCAGATGTATGCCTTCTCTTCTCTCTCTACTCTGGCTGCAGCCAGAGAGCTCCAGACATTTTAAAATAGAGGGACTGTGGACATCCCTATGGTCTTTTCATGGTATTTTTATTGGAGGTATGGGGACCCAGCAGTGAAGCTTCACCTATGCCTTCTGCTAGTTTAACCCTGTTGTGGTTTGACTATGGCAAACAGTACAAACCCGTAGACACATCGGTTAGGAGGTACCACTTTGCAGTCTTATTTGCTAACAGTGTATTTCATTGTATAAATCATCCTGTTTCAAGTGAGGGATTGTTTCAAATGCCGTTCAGTCTAGTTTAAATTATTTTGCAACAGTGAGACTTCCCTGTAAGGAAGATTTCACAAACTAATAATTTTCCTGGTGTGTACAAATCACCAGGCATTCCAATGGCATTTTACTTTCCTCAGTTCCACATCTCTTAAACTATGTCTAATAGGCAGTGCTGCTCTGATGTACAACAATTCCCACCATGGGTTCTTGAAGAGCTGAAACAAACGTTAACTAGCTTGCAAGACCTCAGTGGAGCTGGAATCTAAATATAGTAACAGAGTGAGAGGAATGGAGAAGAGAATTTTAAGAGAGACTAGCAAGAAAGTGCTCCTTGAAAGAATACTAGAAACTGCTAACAAATATCCATTATTTTTAAAAAAATGTTTCTCTGGGAGTTTTTGATGAAAATATCTACAGTGTGTGTAAACAGTCCATGCTTGGAGTTGGGAGAATTTCACATGTGTGTTTCCATAGAGAGAAAAAAAAATAGATTTAATGTAATTTTTATATAAAATTTAACCATAAAAATCCCCAGTGATCCTGAGGTTAGGTGACTCCTCACAGAAAGAACATGTGTGCGCTATGTAGGCTAGGACATCAAAGCTGGCTTTATATCCACTGATGCTAGAAGGCAAGAGAATGAGCCACAGGAACCAATTAGCTTAATGACATATAAATGCACCTTCCAGATCTGGTGCACCTTCCACACATATGAAGTGCACTGGATGGATGCATCGGGCAAGAGCAACAATAATTTAGGGGTCTCTGCTCTGCTCTCACGGGTATAGTGTTGGGATACCCAGAAGAACTTTGTAGTATAACTGACAGTAAAGTTTTGAAAGGAGTGAAAGTGTCCTCATTTTAGTTGATACTTCCCCAGAGGAGCAGTAGAAGGTTTGAAGAAGGAAATAAATTTCCTTCTGTATTTGGAAACGGAGATGCTGGTAGCTTGGATATTACAATAGTCAATAGAGATGTGTTGGAAAACAATTAAATATCCCCTTTTCTTCCCATTACTTCTGAAATGATCTCTCAAGTATTCATACCTCCAGAACATATTTTTACAAGTTTTCTGTAGACTCAGCTAGATGGCATTATACTAGGGTGTAATTTCCCAAGGTAAGTTCTTAAATTTGTATGGAAGCTTCATTTTCTTGATAAAAAAGAAACTGAAGTTTGGAGGTCACCCCCCTGCTGCAGAAGTGGAGACCCGTGGTACGGATTTTAGCTCCTGACACTGCTCTTTTGCAGAGGACCTTCTTATAGAGCAGCTGATTGCTCATAGGCCCTGCAAGCAAAGGCTCAATTTTTTAGTGAGTTATCCAATCCCTGGGATTACCTGTTTAGGCTTCAGAACATAAAACTGTTGATGCTACCACTGATGTCATTAGATTTAATTAAAAAAAAAAAAAAAAAAAAAAAAAAGGTAAGGATCTCAGTAATGAACTGTAGTGCTTCAGTTAATAAAATAGATTATATCTTTCTCTGTACTGCTGCTTCCATGAAGTAATTTCATTTCTATTTCAAGCATAGATTACAGATTAGAAGAGAAGATAAGGAAACTATGTTGCTTGTACAGATAAAGTTTCTATGTCATCCATTTTTTCTTCTTTACTTCTCCTAGATGTCCGAATAGAGAATAAGGCAGACTATTCAGCAGCAGATGACGCACTGCAGGTAATTTCACTCTCATCAAATTATACTTCACAGGATATTAAAATTCCACAAAGACTTGTTTCTCAAAGATTGCAGTTCTACTGCTCTGCTCATTATTTCTGTCTCTTTACCTTTTCTGATCGTTTTATAGACCTTGTAAATCCCCCTATAGCATATAAAGAGAATCATAGAATCGTGGAATGGTTTGGGTTGGAAGGGACCTTTAAAGACCACCTAGTCCATCTCCTGCAAGAAGCAGGAACATCTCCAGCCAGATTAGGTTGCTCAGAGCCTGATCCAACCTGGCCTTGAATGTTTCCAGGGATGGGGCATCCACCACCTCTCTGGGCAACCTGTGGCAGTGTTTCACCACCCTCCCTGTAAAAAAATATTTTCCTGATATGTAACCTGAATCTACTTCCCTCTATTTTAAAACTATTACGCCTCATCCTATCACAACAGGCTTTGCTAAAAAGTTAGTCTCCATCTTATAAGCCCCCTTTAGGTACTGGAATATTTTTTGTTTTTCTGGAGTGCACAAAACTGTCCTGGTCCCAGCTGGGTTGGAGTTAATTTTCCTCTCAGTAGTCAATGTGTTTTGGATTTCATATGTGAAGAATGTTGATAAACACACTAATATTATGAGTTGTGCTAAAGAGACCAAGGTCACTGTCTTTCTTCCCAAGTTTTGCTAATGTGAAGGTACAGGAAGGTGGGAGGGTTGGCCAGAACAGTTGACCCAAACTGGCCAGACAGAGTATTCCATCCCATAATCATCACGCTCAGTGCTGAAGTGGAGGTGGGCCAGTGAGTTGATTCTCTTTTCTCTCACTGTTTGGAATGGTTCTGGGATCATTTACAGTGGTATTTTTTTTGTTCCATGATTGCTACTCAGGACAGGCTGTATCAGTCATCGGTGGTGAGAAATTGTGCATCATTCAAGTTTTTTTAAATTATTATTATTATTATTCCTATTGTTTTTTCTATTATTGTGTATATATATATTTTAAAAAATATGAAAGTATCTTTTCGTTTGCTATCTTAGTAAACTGCCTTTATCTCAACCCACAAGGTTTTTTTTCTTCCCGATTTTCTCCTCCATCTCTTGGGGATGGGGAGGGTGATTGAGCAGCTGCGTGGTACTCTATTGCTGACTGTAGTTAAACCACAACAACAAGGCAACAAGAGTGTTTCCATTGGCCTCTGTAAACTCCAAATCAGTTTTCATGATCAAATTCTAGTCTTTTAATAATTTTAATCTGAATTACATTAATCAAAGCAGGTACAGTAGATAAAGAATGAATCAGATGGTCATTTATTCTTCCTACACAAAACGTTCAAATTTTAACACATATTTTAGAGTGAGTAATAAAAAAAAATTCTAAGGAGAAAATGTATCTGTTAACATGATTTTTAAATGCAGTCTTAAAGAAGAGCTGAGTGTATGTTTCTTATTGAAAAAGAAATATTTATTCTCTACTAGTAATCAAGGTAGCTATTAAGCAAAAACAGCTCAACATTTTCAAATTAACCAATCCAAATATCTCAATTCAATAGCTGTAAAATTTGTGACAAGAAGAACTGTCTGAATCTGCACTGCTGATTTTTACAGGTAGTGGAACAACACTGAAAGATCTGAGAGGACCAGAAATAAATTGGTATTGTGGTAGTATCTAAAACAGATGAATAAAGATTAGTTAGGCCATTTAGTTTCAATTCAATCTCAAGGACAAGGACAATCATATAAAAGAATATGGGATGCCAAATACAAAAGCTCATATTGATAATGAAATCACAACCACACAAATGGTTATATGGATGTTACATACTGTCACACAATATTATTGGTTTTTATGAGATCAAAAGTTTGTTTTATACAAAAATGCTAGGTAGAACCCCAAATGAAGTTCAAATAAAACTTAATATAAAATAAAATAATATAAATGACAAAATATAAAATCTAATGGAACACATCATTAGATTTCAGACTGTCACCTAAAATGGAGAACTATCAGCCAGTGATAGTGCTCAGAGATTCTGTCTCGGCTTAGAGTTATTAATCAAGTTTAGAAATTTTATGTAGCAAAATACAAAATAACTGTTGGTAAAATTTATAGATGAACAGACAATTATAGCTTGTCAAGTGGAGCTTATTTCAGCATAGTTCATGTCTGAGGAATATGAAAAAAATATCATTTATGATTCTATGATTCTTTGATTTATGAACAATTAATGTTAGCCACATTCTCAAGCTAAGCAAGATCCCAGCATCCTCATATCTAGTGACTTCAAAAGGTCACTAGACTTAAAAAAAAATATAAAATTGTAGACCGTGGTATATAATTTGTTAGATTCTGCCATGTATAGTTGAAGGAGAAAGCTAAACATTTGAAAAAGGTTGAGAGGAAAAAGAAAAACACAAAGCTAAACTCACAACACCCTCCCATGAATTGATGAGCACTCTTTACAATGAGTAACTAACCCCCTCTATCTATTTAGTGGTTAAACTCCATCTATCTAGCAGCCTGTGATCTGCTAACAAATAAGTTTACACTAAAGAGATTTCTGACAGCTGATTATTCTTTAATTCATGAGAAAAGAAAATATTGCTAAAATCTACCAGTTGGAAACTGAAGTAAAACACACACACGAGAGAGACGGTGCACTTTTTCTAACCAGAGTAAATAGCACCTAGGACTCCCTGTTTAATAATGCCAATGTCTGGATGTCTTTCAAGAAGATATAATCTACCTCAAATAAATGTACAGGCTTACTTCAGAAGAGCTTGGGTAAGACATTTAGGCACATTAATGAAAGGATCAGATCAGATATTTGTAAGGGTTCTTCCCATCCTTAGCTTTACTAGTCTGTGTGAACAGGGTGGTTTGACTGATGTCCTGAGTGCTCCCAAATTCAACGTGAAGGTTTAGGGGGGAAGAAATCGTATGAGGTTTTGAGACAAATTTATCTGTTTTAAGGTAGATCTCTCTCTCTTAGTCGATTATCCTGCATCTCCTTAGTCTAAATAAAAGGAACAGGGACATCAAGACATGATTCGTATCAGGGTCTCTACATATGATGCAAGAAGGCTGAAACACCCAGCCCAGCGGCAGAGGTCTGCAGTGCAAATACATGTAAATTTGTTAAATGAAGCAACCTTTCCCATCAGAGGGATTAACCTCTGTGATGGAGAGACAAATGGGATAAAGACAAGACTTAGGACCAAGATTTCAGGAAGAAACTATTCACTGCATGAAAATATGATGGCTTCCAATAGTCTTGATGTCAGTTTTCAAACTTTTCCTCATGGAGACAGTATCCCAGAAAATATTTCAGTGCCTTCCAAATCTATTGTTTTGTGGTTGTTTGAAGCATCAAGATGCTGACCCTGAAGTTATGCCTGCTCATTTTTTAAGGTTATCTCATTGACTTTCAGTGCAGAAAACTGTTTTAAAGGAATTTCAGTTCCTGGAGCATAATTTTGCAACATGAAGTAGAATCTACACAGCCTTGATCATTATATCAGTTCATAAAAATAGTTTAATACTCGAAATGACAGGGTTTCAAAATGCACAAAGAATCACTGCTCTCACGAACTGCCCCTGTCTTCTGAAAGAAGTGTTGATTTATGTGCGTTTTTAGTGTTTCATGAGTGATAGGTCCATGAGTTTGTCTCTCATTCTTCTAGTCCCTCAAAGAGGTGATATTTACACAGACTAATTGGCAAAGCCACAGAAGTAATATGATGCCAGTCTAATGTTCTCATGCAGTTTCATAGTTGGCCTTTCTATTATGACAAGTTGCCATGCTTAAGGATAATGAGAGAATTTATTTCAAGTGACATATCAAGCGCTCAGAAAAGTCGAAGTTACTATAACTTAACATTTACGCATCACACACATTGTTCAACTCTCTAACTTTATAATTGTGAACTAGTAACGTTTTATAAAGTAAGCTAATTGTGAAAGATATTAATCTTTTCTGAGATTCCCCTAAGAATTCTATGTGCTCCATGTGGATCAGGTAAAAAATTGCTACTCCTAGAAACACACACAAAAATAAGAAAAAAATGTCTAACTATGACTCCAGACAACTAAATTAATTGAACATGGTCATAATCCAAATTCAGGCCTTTGCTAAGGTTACTCAAAAGTATTCAGACACCAATATCACACAAAATTTATCTAATGGACAGTGATAGACCTTAATCCTACCTTTCCCTCAGAATATTCAGAATAGCTATGAAATCCTGGAGAAATGAAAACGTATTTCTAACATTGTTAATTGTTTATAAAAATCTTCCTTGCTTATATTTGCACACACAAAAATATCCAAAGATGCAACATATATATCTAGACAAATTGTAGTCTCTTTTCATAGAGTTTGGTAATTTTCTGGACCAGTAATTATGCAAACCTCATTACAAACAGAGAAAATGTCTAAACATACACAAAATGCCACACTATGCATCAAATCATGTACATTTTTACTCAGTCACAGTGAAATGATTTTAAAAGGGAAGAACCCTCAATTTTGAATAAATAAATATTTTATGCTTTATTAAATTATAATTTATAGTATAAAATTATATACAGCTGGGGTTCCAGTTTGTCATTGGATTTTGAATTTGGATTTAAAATACAAATAAGAACACTGGGGTAGAAATGCACCCATATGTGTGCTGTCATTGGAACTGTTTCTGTTTGTGTTACATTTATGTGTGGGTTTTGTTATTGTGACATCGTTATTAATTAATTTATTCTTTTTATTCCTATTATTTTTTTCATTAATTTATTCTTGTGGTGCTTCACCTCTGAAGTGTCAAAATCACATTGGAAAGTATAATTTAGGCTACAACATTCTGCCTTTTTTTTTTTTTTTATTTTAGTGCAGACATAAGAAGGAAAATACAGTGTACCGGTAATTAAAAGTAGATAATGTTTTCATTAAGTTTGAGAGGTTTATCATGAACTAATCAAATGTTAAGAAGAAAAAAAACCTCTGTTTACTTGTACTTAAATTGTACAAGTACAACTTGTCAAGGTCAAGTTCTAATTTTCAGGCTTTTGGATCACCTTCTGTGCTGTGTCTTCTGCTACACCATGCTAGGATGGGACAAAGTGGAATCATAGAATCAGGGAGTAATTTAGGTTGGAAAGGGACTTTGGAGGTTACTTGGTCCAGTGTCTTCATTGTACTGAAAATCCCCAAACTGTATATACTTTGTAAGATGTCCTCTCACAAGTGCTGAACAGTAGGAAACAGCCACTTTCCCTGCCCTGCTGGATATGCTCTTACTAATGCAGCCCATTATTTTGTTGGCCTTCACTGCTGTGAGAGCACACTGATGGCTGGTGGGTTCCTCACTGCAACTGTCCAGGCCTCTTCTACAAAGCTGTTCTCTCCAGTCAGTTCCTAACTTGTATGGGTGTATGGAGTTATTCAATCTCAGGTGCATGACTCTGCATTTGCCTTTGCTGAATTTCATGAGGTTTCTGCCAGTCTGTTGATGTTCCTCTGCGTGACAACCCTTCAGCACATTGGTTGCTCCCTCCAGCCTGGGGCAGGCTTTTGCGTCATTCAGGTTGTTAACAAAGACAGGAATAAGTTCAGAAGCAGAAACTTTGTGGTACTCTCAAAAGTTGTCTTTCGGACAATTTAAGCCTTTTGGAGAGCCAAAGGGCACATCTACCCAACAGAGTCATCTACCCACAGAGCCAGGACAATTGAGGCATGCCCATACTATCTGGAGATGACGCTATAGCATTAAAAGGATATGCAACTGCTTAGCACACAGTGTAGCACACTGTTAATACCAGTTACTACAGGAAAAATTATTAGGAAGACAGGAGAGAAAGAGAGAAGTGAAGAGACGTACCTCACATTCAGGATGTCTGAGGACATTGCTTTTGGGAAAGGTCAACACCTGTTTTTTGAAAAGGCAGTTCACAGGTGGTACATTAAGAAATGAAGATGAGCAAGGATGACTCTGAAGACTAATACACCAAAATACAGTAAAGTACAAGGTTTCTAAATGACAGCAGGGACAAGAAGGAAAAAATACTGAAAATCACACTAAACCAGAGATTATAAACCAACGGGGACATCCATAAAAATAAATGGCTCAGAACAGAGAAGACATTACGGATATGATTTAGAACATTACTGAGAAGCCCTGGTAGCTAGTATAGTTTTAGAGGACAGAAATTTGTCACACGTACTTGAAATACTCCGTTGGGTTAGCAGTCTAGAAGCTAGGAGCCTGTGTTAAGCTTTCCTTTAAAGTCAGGGAGAGCTGGAAAATCCTTCAGGTAATGATTGAAAAGTTGATCTCTGGAGGCAAGTCAAGGGAGACTATACTCTTAACACGAGTGTCTCAATCAAATTAGGCTCAGGATCATGTAACCTAAACACCTAAATCACC
>JAAGAY010138668.1:0-13599 GCA_011801015.1 Ardeotis arabs
AAATGAATAGTTTTGCCAAGTCGAGTCTGTTTTTGCCCGTGACGGTAACTTTAAGGATTTCTCCCTGTCCTTATCTCAAACCTCGAGCCGTTTTTCTTCTATTATCTCCCCCTGTTCTCTCGGAGGGTGGGGGGAGTGAGAGAGAGACTGCGTAGTCTGGTCCCGATCCGGGCTGAACTACGACAGGCATGGAAAGGAAAATAGGAACATTGGACAGCAGGAACCAACATGGAGGCAGCATAAGGAGACCATGAACCTTACAGGCCAGAATATAGTGAGACTAAGTTATACCATATACCCTTCTCCCACATGTGCACATACATGAAATAATTGTGATTGACTTTGAGAAAAACTAGATTTGTCCATTTCTACTCAAAGACCAAAGGATGCAAAGAATAAATTGTTATACATGTAGCGTACTTATACCAAGTTTTGTTCTGTACTGCCCATAATTCAATTTTTATATTACAATTCATGTTCATGTGAGAAAAGGAAGTTATAAGAATTCAAGTTTTTGCAAAGAATTTTGAAGATGGGTACTCAAGATTTAATATTTATTATATATTTATTGATCTATTCAGCACTTAGTTTAATAGTGGCTAAAGGAGGAAGCTTTTAGGCACTAGTTTATAATGTCAAAATGCAAAACTTCTGCTAAAGAGTAGTAGCACCAGGAAGAAAAAAACCCGACCATCATGTCTATCTGTAGCTAACTTGACGTTCTTACTATTTTTTCAGTAATAAGAGAAAACCTGTATATAAGCATATATAAAGGAGCTTATCCAAATAAAACTGCTGTTTTCAGGGTAACTTGCCTCTGGTGGTATGTTTGTCAGACACAAAAGTACTTGACAAAACATTTTTTAGAAACATTTGCTAAACAAAGAAGCAGAATAACTTCCTGGAAATACAATGAGAAAGCTGAACAAAGACAACCTACTTTAATATTTAGGAATTTGGAAATTTTTATTTTATTGCTAATAGCACATTTAAAATGTGAAATTGCATGGACTAGTGCTATCCTGATCAGTTGGAAAAGTAAAGGGAAAGAGAAAATTAACCTTTAATACCACGATTATTCCACAGCATTACAAAGATAGCCATGTTAATGCCAGTCTGGCAAGAGAAAGAGATAAAGTTGCTTTATAGTATTGTGATTTTTTGTTTTGTTTTGGGTTTTTTTGTTGTTTTTGTTCTCCAGAACGACGCTGGGGCAGGGGTAGTGGACTATAGATTCTCTCTGAACAAAGCTGAACCACCTTCTAATCTCTTATGTATAGATTCTTATTACAAGATTACGGAAATCCCCAGCTCATCCAGTTGTCCAAGGCTGGATCATAGACATTGTCAAGCACACCATGAACATTACTAGCTATGATTGTAATTGTGGAACTCATTTCTTATATGAGTAATCCTCATACAAGCAAGTAAACCATTTCTTAATTTGTTTTTTTTTTTTTGTTTTTACCCACCTAAGCAGCATGATCCCATTTTCTGTAGTGGGACTGTTAGCATGATTATGGATTAAAAGATCAGAGAAATGATGAAATGTATGAAGTCTCTCATACCTGTTTTCTGGATAAGGCTGTACATGTCAAATTAATATCTTTGGACAAATCCCTATCTGTTTCTAATCTTAGCAGTGTATCTAAAATAATCTTTCTTATGGCATAGACTGTTGGGAGGCCCTCCAGGAAAGGTCTGCCACCCCCCTCCCCTCCTTTGGTGCCACTTAGAAGGCTTTGAAGTAGCAAATATAAATATAGGTAAAGAGAAGAAGATTTAAGTATAAGAAAGATCAGGGCATATGTGCACACTTGTTTGTGGGAGTGTTGAGGAAATGTGCTCTCCAGATTGGGGAGATCGAGTGAGAGGTTACAGATGTCACTGGTGCTTGTCTTACAGTAATTTCATATTTTCATACTCAAAAATTATCCTGATTGACAGCAAGCTAGAAATGAAGCCACTTCTTAAAACAATCTTGAGGCTTCAAGGAGTCTTCATGCCATGTAATAAAATATATTTTTGTAAATTAAGGGAGACATTTGCATTGCTTCTTTCTTAGCCAAAGAAGTTGGGCTAGGATTAACACGATTTTATTGTGCTTCCATGAGGATTTTGGCAAAATTTTGCTTTGTTGAATTAAAACCCCAGGCCATCTTGCCTTTTGTTACAGCAAGAGGTAAAGGCCTTCTTCCATGTCTTGTTGGATCTTGAAAGGTCAGTGTTTCATAATAATATATAGCAAGTTCAGAATGAGTCTGCATTTGCTTGTAAGAATGCAGAGAAGGTGGTGTCAGTGAATTAATATTTTGCTGTGGCTTTGTGTAATGTAGTTATTACTTAAAACATAAAAGCTCATGAGTTGGTTGCATACTTCCTGCTGAGTTAATAGCATCTCATGCACTTTTTACAAGCTGAAAAAAAAAAAAATCAATTTAATGAAAAGCACTCCGCATGTGTGGGCAGTACAGGTGCACACATAACAGTGCCCGTGAAATATGTACTTTCTCACTGCACATCACTTGTTTTGTTTTTCTGCCGAGTGTCAGCTTAAGTAAGCACTTCTTGCAAAATGATTTTAATTTCATCAATATGACTGGAAGCTGTTGGGCCTCAAACTGACGTTTCTGCGTTCACGCATCTCCTCTAATCACAAGGCTGTAAAGTTGTTTACAGAAGTGTCTTGCTAACTGTTCACAAATCATTCCTGATAACCTGTGTAGTGAAGTAGACATAGTTATAGAAGTACATTTGTTAAGAAGCTTCAGAAACACTTGGTTGTTGCTAACTCTGCTTTGAAATTACTCTTGTTTGGATGTCAAAATTATGTTGGTGTCTAGCTGTTGGGACAGAAGTTGGGAGATTAAAGGGTTAACTGTAAACCTGCCTTTGTAGATTTATTAGAATTAAAAGAGCTGAAAAATAGTCAGGTAGTAGGCTAGAGTTTTCGATTCTTACAAACTTTAATAGCTCATAACCTGATAATGCATTACTGGAGTTGTGTTTTTAGTGTCAACAGGTGCATCAACAGTCTCTGTATATTTGGGGGATGGAAACATTTATGTATGCATATGAATTAGTACATCTGCCCCCAGTTTAATATGTATTACAAAAAGAATGCTGATGGAAACAGACCATCACTTGCTTTTTATGAAGGCTAAAAAGATTTGTGGACCAGTTCTTTCATTAAACCCATTTCTGAAGAAGGGATGTTTGTTTCCTTTCTTTAAAACTTAAGGAAAGCAATTGCTTTGGCGTAATGCATTCAGGACTGCACCTGGGCATGATATGATTTGGTATTGTTTATATGAACAGGTTTAGTTACTTTTCAAAAATGATCTTTTACATGGTGAGGAGGTCAGGAGTATCCCGTACAGATATCTAATTTGTGTTAATTTCTGTAAAAAGACTATGTTTTTTACAACTGGTAAGTAAAAGCAATTTCAGGTAACGTGAAAGCATTCTTTTCCAAATTTACAACAAGCTGTCAAGAAAATTATTTTGGGTATTAGAGGATTAGAAGTGAGAAAAGTTTCTAAGTCTTCCCTTTTATACTGTGTATCTCAGTGCCTAAAGCACTTGCACTTGCCTGGCTGGTTTTCGATACTAAATCTTACTTCTAAACTATAGTAATTTTAAGGGTTTTTTGTTTTTTGGTTTTTTTTTAATGTCAATACTTAGAGGCAGATTTGGCCTTTTGAAAGTCATTAAACTGTAAATACCTACCTACATATTTAAATATGTTCCTATTTTTACAACCTAACTGTAGGAGAACGCCAAAAGTTAAACAGACCATTCTCCTATTTTTATTTTTCTGTTTTCCAAAAGTCCACCACCTTTTTTCTCATATAACTGGAAATCCTTCTGACAGTGCAGATTCTTGCTTTGTAATTTTGCTCTGTGGAATAGTTCCTTTATGATGTGAGACAACACTTAGGATATTGTAACAATTAATTTACGCTTGCAGTGCGTATGACATGACAGCACTGTGTCTGGTAGGATGCTTTTGCATCATTGATTACATGACCAAAATTTTCTGATTATCAAATGTTTTTGATTGGAGATACTGCTCAAGAAAGCTTGAACCCTTACTCCCCCACAAAGTCAACAAAACAGTCTTTGTTAGTGTAGATTCTCGTAGTTGCTTAAATAACATGGGCAGCTGTTAATTATTATTTTTAAACCAGTTTTTCCTGTTTAGATATTCTTACTCCAGAACAAGAGCTTTGTCTTGTTGAGGCTTCTTGCACACTGTTGACTTTACTCACATCAGAGGGAATTGAGTTGCATGCAGTACTCCAATGTTCAGTATGATTCAGTATTACCTTAAAAGATAATATAACGAAATTTAGTATCCAGCCAAAGTCTGAATAACTGCTAATGGTATCCTGTCAGAGTGAATCAGAAACTCAATACTGGACAGAGCAGTAAGTGTTACTCATTTTTAACATTGCCAGCAGAAATAACAGAACAAATGGGAAGGTACAGCGCTGCGAGTTATCTGTGTAATTGGCACCACCTAAAGCTGACCTTTAGGTTTCCAAAGCGTAATGTTTTTCTTGGGTACACAGCAAGAAGAGAAATAATGAAATTGACAGGCTGGGCTCATCATTGAAAAAAATATATAATCCATTTTACATTGACACATAATTCTTTGAGATTCTGGAAGCCATCCAAAATCCATTTTAGTATTTCCAGACAAATGGCTGACACTTTAATGATCAGCTATTTAAGGTCAACAATTTAAAACGAAGTGGCCTACTTGTTCCAAATGAAATTTAATGTTTGAAAAGGAGTTTAGTGTTCAGCTATATGTGCAGCATCTGAAAACATAAATTGACCTGCTAGAAAGACCATGTCTGCATACATACCTGTCTACATGCACATCTCATGGTGTTAAGTGTCATAAAAGTTGATCAGTTTGATTAAGTGCAATTATCATTCTCTAATAATGTACACAGTGACATGTGCATTATCTTGTTAAACTTTTACTTTATGGAAGGCAAGCTGGTTAAAAATGTTCTGTCTGCATGGCATATTGAAAGACACATGGTGTGTATACCCAAATCATATATCAGATCTCGCTTTTCTAATTAATAAACATTGTGGTGAAATTTTGCCTTAGGCATATTTTGACTTTTACTGCATGTGTTTCTAAAAGTATGTTCCAAATGCTGGTCTGTCATGTTGTATCATTCTTTATTTCATAACTTAGTAACCACAACAGATTTTTGTAGGTGTACTGCCTACTGAAAAACAGCATCTTGGTCAATACAATTGATTTAAATGCAAAGAAGGCATTAGCTGTGCTCAATATCATTCTCAGCATTACACGTAACTGAACCAGTGCTTTATTATGCTCCAGTGGTGATATACAAAATAATACCTGCAGCAGGGCGAGGTATAGTTCACAGAATTTCACAGTGCTTTTAACAAGAATAAAGCTAAAGCTTAAGAGAATTAATTGCAGCATTGGATGTAGAGCACTTTGGATTATCTTTCTTGATCGTTTGATTGAAAAAAAATTTCCTGCACATGCTTTCTCAATACAAAATCAGAATAATTACAGCTGAGTAAATGCCTCAAAAAAACCCTCCTGTGTTTACACGGAGTAAACCAATATGCCTCACTGCCCTTGCCTGTGCTTATACTTTCTCCCTGCTTGCCCCAGCTGTTTTAATAAATAGCTTAATATGAAAAATGTGTGCAGAAAAAGCTGCTTTCTCTAAGACTTTTTGGCAATTGTTTTTGGAGTTACCCGTCTCAAAAGACAGTAATTGCTCAGGAAATACCATTATAAAAAGCTGCTTGGACCAGTCCTACTATAGATGTAGTGTGTGTCCAGCCCTAGTTAAAGACACAGTTGAGGACCTCTGGACACTAGGTGATGTGATAGATATTATTCAAGTATGCCAGCTAGAACTACTACCACACGTTTGGACACTACAAAATGGGGAAAAGGTGAACTGTTCCTTAACATGCTTTCTTGGAGATGGTGAGACGGTGCCAGATTTTCACTCGGAACCTGGAAAAAAGTTACAGCATGGGGCTACAATTGGTATCCCTATCCACTTCAGGTTGCAGTGGTGGTGCTTTGAACAGGTAGCTGAACTGGTGGACATCCAGAAATGGGGGACATCCAGAAATCCTTTCCAAACTAGATTATTCTCTGATTTTTTGTCATGACCAGGTCCTGCCCCCCGTAAAGCAAAACCATACCAGGGAATTTGCTTCATTCTTCTGAATCTGCCTTTTTTCCTCAGTTGCTGTCCCATTAACTCAACTCAGAAATTAATACTCCTGCTCAGCTGTTCTGCGGTGGGACTTGCAGAGGCAGTTGAGCTGGGTTAGGCTTTGTGGGAACCACTTGGTTGAACCGCAGAGGTTATCAGCCTTGTGTTTTCAGTTGTGGAACAGCTTAGTTGTCTTAGTATTCTGTGTACTTAATTTTCATCCTGTTGTTGCATGCTGACAGGAGTAACCATATCCTTTTAACTGATGGCATTTAATTTAATTGCCCAATTGCACCCTGGAGCTGAAGGTGTGTCGGGACCTTCACTCCTGCCTGTGCTGGCAATGGGGTGCATAGACCTGGCAATCTGAAGCTCCCCTAAATGCATAGCAGTCTTGTACCTTCTGGTAGTAACTGAGCTGTGTGGAAATAAGATAGGCTTTGCAAATGTATCCCTCCCAAAAGACTAAAATAGATTGGTCACAGTCCAAATAAAGTGCTTCGGTAGACAAACCCATAAAAAGCACCTCCCTACAACTGCCAGAAGGACCACTGGCTGCTTTTTCAGAGTTCTTTAAAGAAGGTGGACCTGCAGTATGGTAAAGAGTGCTAACAAAAGCTTAACTAGGCCTGTTCAGAACAATAAACTTAAGCAACTTTCTGTGCCTTGATGGTGCAAAGAAATGGACAGGAGAATCTTACATCTTTTTGTGGTATAGAATGGATGAGTCATGAGGTAAAAAATTTGAAAAAAGTGAGAACACCAGGGTTTAGTTGAGAGGCGTTACTGTCTTCATTCTTCTTTGAACATTATTAATGAAATAAATAAAATTCCTATAGATAAATATACAAGGGTGATAGTAACTATTAAAAAAATCTTCCTTTACATTTTTACAGTAGATTGTTGGTTTTTTTTTTTTTGGCATACTGATATGCAGTCTGATTAACCTCTCAACACTAGAAAGACTAAGGATTCATGGAAAAAAAAACCAAAACTGTATTTCCCATAACCTCATATCTTCTTCAGTTATTTACACCTATTCACAGTGGATGCAAAACAGTGTTAGATTGTAATTATCTCCTTGTGTGAAAAAGTACTAGCATTTTATCATTTATGCTTTGCTTGGGTGTAAATTACACAGTCAGTCTCAGAACATTCTCTCAGGAGTGGATTAAATGAAGAAAACTTGAGAATGAGGTCATCAAAGTAGCAAACTCTGAATTCATAATTTGAGTGTGAGTGTCTTGCTTTTGTTGAGAACAGTACCTGTGTTTTTTTCTCCACTGCCAGTGGGGCAAAAATTGAAAATGAGGGGCTTATTTGAACTGCCTGAAGGGGATTCTAAGGAAAGGAAGGAAGGAGTTATTCACTCTTTCTGGGTTTGCATCAGGTACAGGTAGTTGGCTTTGCATGCTTTACAGTTAACGTCGCTTCACTTTCTGCATATGGAGCTACCTGGATGCTCCACTGTCAACACTATTTGGAAGCTCTAGTGAGATCCTGTATGTCATAGGAGGTAATGTGTTAGTCTCAGTGAATGCATCACAAGCTGAAGAGCAAGCTGGTGTTTAATTACTTAATTATCACCTTTTTTTTTGTTTACCCAGACCCTGTTACAGTTCCACGTTGTTAAAGGACTGCTTAGGGACAGACTGTACTAAGTGCAGATGCTGTCTTATGTCAGTGCTGTAACTTCTGTTTTCTCTTCTCACCTTACGTTGTGAGAAATAATAATTTTATTACTGGAAGTACTTCAGTCTTTGTTTTGATATCAAATCTTGGATTTTAATTTGAGCAGCTCTGTTTTGGTTTTTTTTTTTTTTTTTTTAAAGGGACTTGGACAGCGAAGAGGTGTTGATAAAGGTACGCAAAGAATTTTGCAATGTGTTCAACAGTGTGACTTGGTCATGGACAAACTTCATTGCTGTTGCAAGCTCTCTGAATACACAAAAAGGACTTCAGCGTCACAGAGTTAAGCAACATACCCATGAAGAATGTGAGCGGTCCTGCTTTGGTGGAGAACACTGAGGATGAAGCTATTTTACCCTTACTTCTGAGGAGTAGTTGCAATTGAACAGGTGAGTAGTTACGATGAAAGTGATTATGAAAGCCAAGGTAGCATATCTAGAAAAAGAAAATTTGCAGAACAGTAGAAATTTGGAATAAAATGATCCATGAAGTTAGTGTTATTAGTTGAAGTTAGTATCTGTTAGTTGGTATATCAAGAATTCCCTGAGGAAATCATCTCACTGGGAGTAAAAGAACACAGAGTGGACAGATGGCAGTTTTGAAAAGGGAACATCCTAAAGGCACAGTAATGGTCTTGTTGGTGTTGAAAAGGAGAGCAAGATACCAAACATGGGTTTACCAGGGCCTTTCAGTGACCTGAAAATTGAAACAGAATTGTACAAGAACATGGAGAAGATATTGTTAGGAATGGGTATAAAATAATAACATAAGAATGTTTGGACAAGTTAAGGAATATTAAGAATTGTAGAAATACTCTGAGATCATATTTGAAAACAGGGGAAGCTAAATGAAAGTATGGGTCCAGTGCCTAAGCAACTGAATAAGGAAATAATGGGTGAAATAAATGAGGCTGAAATGAGGTTTAATGCTTTTACTTTCCAATTTTTAAAATATTGGTGATTATGTGGTGTCCAGCATCATCACAAAGCAATTTCTGTTAACTGTTAGGGTAATGAAAATAATGGGTCTAGAATATTTAAATAAACTACACATCTAAATTGGGATAATATCATGAAATTTATAGTAGTTGTGAATTACTGTGATTAAACTATAACATTCTTATAAGCAAGAAGGGGAAGTAGTATCTCTGTGAGAGTTAAATGCACAGTGGTGTCTTCCCTAGAGTAGCCCCTACAGTATAAATAGGCAAACATAAGTGGAGTATGTCAAGTACTGTTTTTTTACTTCTGTTACTGATTTGATGACACAATTGGGAAAATATTCTAGTGAAAACTGAGCCCCAGTACTTCTGTGATTCTTGTTAGTGTCAGAGAACCCAGGGACTCAAGTGTGTAACAACACCTGTGCAATTTAGGACAGGTCCGACAGAAGGTTTATTGTCTGTGATCGTAGGGACAGAACACTTGGGCAGCTCTGCTTCCCTGTTCCCTGCCAAGGGGGTGCAGACACCCTACCTATCTACTGTTCAGGAAAAAAGAAATGTGATAAAGCCCAGTCATTTCCATGTTAACAAAGCCAGGTATCCATCTTTGGGAGGGATGGACTCCTTAAGTAGCTTCCTAACTGCCACAATTTGAAGAAGGAATCAAGCAGAAGGTAATGTGACAATATGGAGAGAGCCTGTGGGAGTGTTATCTTAGCTCAGAAGTGAGGAGTCGGAAGCAATCACAGGCTGTTAGCTTTTAGTTGAAAAGTTCTTTTAGTAAAGTAGACTTCCTAGCTAGGCCTCTCAATCTTAAATATTAATATTTTTACCACCACATTAGTGAAAGCAAAATTTTGAGACCTGTGAGCGGAGATCTTGCCAACATGGAATACAATTTCCATCCATAACTGGGGAGTTCTTTACTACTGTAAGAATACGTAGGTTTTCTGTCATCCTTGGCAAAAATGACCTAAACCTCTTCCTTCGTGCTTCATCTGTAATGTAGGACAGTGGAAAATCTGCTTTACTAAATTTAATTTGGTTTTCTCTGATGAGGAGCACTCCAAAATGCAAAGAACAATAGGATTACATGCCAGTAGAAAGTGAGAAACTTGTTTAGACTTTTTTTCCCCTCCTTCCATTCTAGTTTGAACTTGTTTATATCTGATCCATGTGTAAATTTCAGTAAGTAGAACATCTGAGTCCTCGACTGAAGGCTTGAGATTTGTAGTGAATCCATTTTTGCTTTCACTGCACAATTATCTTAGAATACATGGGACAGCATAGGTCACACCTCAGTAGCCTAGCAGGTATTTGAAATGATCTTCCTACTTTTGTAGCTTTAGCGTGCTGTCGATGCAAGAAGTATACTCTCTCCTAAATTACTGTTCTGGAGCTTTAAAATGCAGAGGTTTGCAGAAGTTACCACTTAATACTCTAAGTCTAGTATCTCAGCCAATGTGAGACATTGCATGGAGCGATACAGAATGTTTTTTCATGAAGTGTAAAAATGAAAGCCTATTTTCCTTGATCCCTGTGCTGCAGTAATTCCAGCTTTTCCTTTATTCCCTTTGAAGTTTATAATTCTGTAATGCTTCCAGTTGCCCAACTATCTGCTTTCAGCCAGTAGTTTCAGCTTGTCCTTGTGTCCCTTAATTAAGAGTACATCTTCTGTCTGGTTAACAAGTATATGCACATCAATCCTGCAGCTCTATTTTAAAAGTGGTGGCAGAAAATCCAGAGGAGAAGTAGCATCGTTTCAGTTTACCGGTTGGAAGCTGATAGATGAAAAAATTGTGCAAGTCTACAGTTAAAAGTCTAAGTCAAAGCTGAGACCTGAAACCATGTGAAGACATGTGATTGATAAATAGAGTGTGCACAAAAGTGTAGCAGATAAATACCGGGTTGGTTGTGCCTGAGAAGCAGATGATTCAGTTCTTTGAAACAAAATCTGATGTCATTTGTGTGAGCTTAAAACGAAAATGTTTAATTAATTGTTTAAATCCTGAAGGCTAAAGCAGTGTATTCAAAACCAAAAAATGGTGTCTTATCTGCCTCCCCTTTCAGTGGGGCTTGTCCCAGTCATGCTTCACCAAGTGAAGCCATGCATATCCCGTTACATCATAGGATAGATCTAATCTGCCTAAGTCTTCTATATCTTTGTTATCTTTTATTGTTTTCCCATGGGAATATCATCTATTTTTTACCACTTGCACCTCCGGGTTTTTTTTTTTTTCTTCTACCGAAATAATTGCCACTTGTAACTCCCAAGTTTTCCTGAACTGCAGGGATTTATACCTTTATACAGGAGCAGCTTGTTTAAAGACCAGCCAGTCTTAAAAACACCATTGTCAGGAAATCTGAAGAATATTTTTGGGTGATTGTATTGTTGTCATCTGTTTACGGTAGTTTACACTTGAATGACCTATTCATCTGTTTCAGTGGGATCTGGAGCAACGTGATCCGGTTGGAGCAACGTGATCCGGTTGGAGATGTCCCTGCTTCTTGCAGGGGGGTTGGACTACATGATCTTTAAAGGTCCCTTCCAACCCAAACCATTCTGTGATTCTGTGACCCTGTTAGGTGTACCAGTTTATCTAAAATAATAGCTTCACACCATATTATGTGTGAAGATCAGTTCTGTCTGATGAAGAAACCTCTCTGATGGGATACAGCAGACCTGTGAGATACTTAAGAGCCCCCTAAATATTTACATCTTAGATTATTTTGGTCTTGAGTGTCTAATTCATGATTTTGTATAATCAAGAACAGAGCCAATGGTCCTGGATGTGCTTCACGTGCCTGCTAAACACATTTCATAGCACTACCTTTATTTATATACTATTTCACCTGTTCTAATTCAGAGCTAATTAAATTCTTTTGACTGCTTTAAAGATAAAAAGTACGTTTGTTTTTTTTTTTTTTTCTCAATAGTATTGAGATACTTCTAAAGAGGAAAAGAAAAACCCACACTTATTTATTGCCCACATAAACTGCTTACATATCTGATTGATATGTAAGGTATGAGGATTGAGGCTTGACTTGACTTGAAGAATGCCTGCTGGGCACTGGGCCTGCTTAGAAGAGGAAATACTACTGGTGACAAGTGAAGGGTTATTCTGATATAGGCAAAAGAGCTCAGTGTCGTTTCCAATGCACTCTCATCCATTTTTATGCCACCTCTGCCAAGTCTGGGAGAGAAATATTTTCTTACAGTAGAGCTTTAGTGAACCGGTCATTAGAGATGTTACTGGACGAATACTTTCAGGTTATCTCTGAAAGTTTTGTGAACTCCGCAACTGCTGGCTCCAAATCTTGAATTAAACAAAGGATACAAATCTCTTACAGAGATTTATAAATTTATAATCTGGAAATGTAAATATTAGCTACAGCTATTCCAAATTTGATCTATGAGTAGTGTAGGTTAGGTTGAACAGTTTTAGGAATAAAAAAATACTATGTTAAAGAAAAAAAAACTCATCATAAGGGTTTTTCTTCTTAGCTCTTCATTTATCTTAGTTTTTGTTACATAAGCTCAGAGCTTTAATTCTTTACTGGAGAAGCAGAACTTAAGCCAACTTGCCAATTTAAATATTTGATATGAGCTCTCACTTGCTTTGTAATAGTATTTTCTCATGAAGAAAAGGTTACTTTTTGCAAGTGGAAATGCCTCCTGTTGGTGAACAATATATTAAGGTTGATTACTAGCAGTATTATTAATATTATGGTGGATCGGGAAAAAGACCGTTTTCAGAAGGGGACTAAAATTTTAAGGTAATGTTTTTAAGGCTGCATATAGTAAAGGAAACCTTAAGTCCTTTCAAGCCATTTTACTGTACTGACCAGCTACGTGTCTTCTGGATTTATGGGAGCTAGTTGTTTTTGTGCTTATGTTTGAATAATATGACAGTGCTCATGAAATCAAATACTGAGATTACTTAGGGTGACTGTTCCCAGGCTACTGGATTTTGACATCCAAGTATTAAAGACATCTAGACTACCATCTCTTGAAAGATACCAGAATTAATCATTATATCCATTTTTGCCTTTAATGTTCTAGTTGGGTTTTTTATTCTTTTTGTGGAAGGAAGCTGTATCCATTAGATGCTATAATTTCTACTTGTACTGAGCAATGTTTTGTTAATTTTAAATAATATGAAGACAATGTGATCTATAAGAGCTTGTAGATCTTGAAATTATTTGGAGAGATGAACAAAACACGTGTCTTGTCAAACATCTTAAGTTACTGCACTGTTCGGAGGTTCTCTTAAAGAAGATCCAAAGAATGTAAAAATGGTTTTTATGAAGATCCAGTAGTGATGTTTTGTCATAACTGTATGTCTTACAGCAGTGCTTTTCTTTATCACTCCAAAATGCAAATCCTCACAGGGATTTTTGTATCTCTATAAATACACTTCTCATTCATGACTAGGAACTGGGGACTCTGTGGTGTTGCAGGGTGGCAGTTCTGGTCACTGGAGCTGCTTTCACTTCCCAAACGAGCCTTTACAGCCAAACAGGGAGCTACACTATCAGTATTTTCTGTTGTTCTTTGTATATACTCAGCTTAAAAAGGTTCTGGCTTCTGTGAAAGTAAATTCTGAACTTGGTTTTGTGAGTCACTGAGTTCAGAAATAGGCTGTGATAAAGTTAGCCATTTGTTTTAGCTCAGCCTTGATTAACATAAAATAAAAGCATCTGTTGTGGTTTTTTTTTTTTTTTTTTTTT
>JAAGAY010138669.1:0-33746 GCA_011801015.1 Ardeotis arabs
CAGCCCCAACTCTCTCAGCCTGTCTTCATAGGAGAGGTGCTCCATCCCTCTTATCATCTTCATTGCCCTCCTCTGGACCTTCTCCAGCTGGTCCATGTCCTTCTTATGTTGGGGGCTGCAGAACTGGACACAGTACTCCAGGGGGGGTCTCACCAGGGCAGAGTAGAGGGGGAGAATCACCTCCCTCGACCTGCTGGCCACACTCCTCTTGATGCAGCCCAGGATGCCGTTGGCCTTCTGGGCCGCAAGGGCGCACTGCCGGCTCATGTTGAGCTTCTCGTCCAGCAGCACCCCCAAGTCCTTCTCCTCAGGGCTGCTCTCAATCCATTCTCCGCCCAGCCTGTATTTGTGCCTGGGATTGCCACAACCCAGGCACAGGACCTTGCACTTGGCCTGGTTGAACTGCATGAGGTTGGCAGGGGCCCACCTCTCCAGCCTGTCCAGGTCCCTCTGGATGGCTTCCCTCCCCTCCAGTGTGTCGACGGCACCACATAGCTTGGTGTCATCAGCGAACTTGCTGAGGGTGTACTCTATCCCACTGTCCATGTCACCAACAAAGATGTTGAACAGAGCCGGGCCCAACACGGGCCCCTGAGGGACGCCACTCATGACCGGTCTCCACTTGGACATCGAGCCGTTGACCACCACTCTCTGAGTGTGGCCATCCAGCCAACTCCTTATTCACCGAGTGGTCCGTCCATCAAAGCCATGTCTCTCTAGTTTAGAGAGAAGGATGTCATGTGGGACAGTGTCAAAAGCTTTGCACAAGTCCAGGTAGATTATATCAGTTGCTCGTCCCTTGTCCACCGATGCTGTCACCCCATCATAGAAGGCCACCAAATTGGTCAGGCACGATCTGCCCTTGGTGAAGCCATGTTGGCTGTCACCAACCACCACCTTCCTCTCCATGTGCCTTAGCATGTTTTCCAGGAGAATCTGCTCCATGACCTTGCCAGGCACAGAGGTGAAGCTGACCAGCCTGTAGTTGCGTGGGTCAAGTTACTACCATTTTTACATTATTATATACATGTTATCATGGTCACACTTTTATGCTTAGTTAGATTGCTCAGAGCATACTTTTCATTCTGAAAAGTTTACACATCCAACTTTTATGTGTTTACCCTTGTTTTACAAAAGATATCCTTAAAGCCTCGTAGTAATCTGTTAGTACTGTAATAATATACTGCCTTTAGAAAGGGAAAAACCCTAACTACAGTATTGTAGACAACATTCAACTACACATACACCTTACAAAGCAATTTGTCTTGTTTTATTTGTGTTAAATGTCTCTTTTTGTTCATGTCAAATGATATATGCTTACCTTCATGCTTGCATAAGGCTAGTGATTGTTGACAACTGTGCCACTATGATCCTTGTCTATCTTCCCTCAACATTTATTCATATATGCTGATTTTATTTTCCACAGTCTTTAGGCTTTTGTACAAAGAATTCCCATTGACAGATCTGTCTGATCCTGCCTCAGTTTGTCTTCAAGATAGTTTGGCTATATAAAATTTTTCTTCCATCTACTGGCACAAGCTCTTAAGAAGTATAGATCTCCACTGTTTTATTTGCAATGTTTGCAATAATTTATTATGTCCTCACATCTAGACCAAGTATCTGTCTTTGATATATTACTACCTTCTAGCTTGATGTCCCAAGAAAATGAGGCTTATTGCAATCACTCTATATGTCTGCCAGTCTTCCCTGACAGCTTTTTAATCTGTTGGCCAATTTAATTCAAATTTGACAAAGAGAGGTAGAGTCTCCATGGCATTATGTTCACTGGAGTTTTGTGAAGACTGGTGATCTGGGTGAAGGAAATGGACCCTTTGAGGTACTCAAGAAACAAGGAAGTTGGGGATGCAGAGAGAACAAAGGAGAGCTGCAACAGAGAAGTTGGAGATTATGTAGGGAAAGTTGCCATTGTTTCAAGGGGGAAATCAGGGGGCAAAAAGCAAAAATCTGGGAAAACTGACAGTTAACTTCATTGCTGAACTCTGATCTCCAGTAATTTCATTTACATATTAGCACAATATTACAAGGAGAGAAGTCTCTAAATCATCTCTAGGAAACTTGCATTTCACCATTTAAAATAACTCTATTGTCTTCGGTTCTAGCTGATACATTTAAATACTGAGGTTAATTTTTCACAAGTGGACAAGTGATGATATCAACTCTGGTTCTGTCACTTGGTAACAATTATTCCCCTCTTACGTCAACATTCAGGAATCCTAGTCCTTTCCCCACATAAAGAAGTGATTGGAAAAGCAATGTTCATATCTCTTTTCGACAGCCTTCCTCAGCATCTGCCAGTTATTCTTCAAGCTGATGTGGATGCACTGTATGTTGCAGATCTGAGAGCTCTGTATTTACGTCTTGCTTTCAGAGGAGAAGCATCACAGAAATAAAATTTATAATAATAGTTCCACAGAAGCTTTAGCACTGAGCAATGGTGAATATATCAACTAATGACACAGAGTACTAACTTGGAGGTCATATGAGGAGGAAGCAATGTGTGCCCATAGAGCTCATCAAAGGATACACACCAAAAAAAAAATGTTTAAACCTGGAAAATATGAAAAGCTATAAGCTGAAGAGCAAACAAAGCTTCTCACATTGTTTTCTGCCAGAATGCTGCTGTAACATAATACATAATAATTATTTTGTAGGTAAATAGATCTATGAGGAACAAAAGATTTCAAGGACAGACATCTTCCCTGAAGATGGAGCAGTGGCTATCACCCAAACCCACCTGTGGTGTTGCAAGCTTTCTTGGAGTTCTCAGTAGACAACAGACAGACCGACAAATGAACAAAGCTGCAGCCTTCAGCTCAGGCAGCACTCTGCTCAGAGTAGATGTTTTGTGCTCTCAAGCCTGAAGCCAATGACTTCTTATATTGTCAGTGCTGGCTGCCTTGGACACTTGGCAGATCTACTCAATAAGTCTACAGAAAATGTATTATCAGCTCAGTCAGTATGTTGATTCATTATTTATACTGTTACCTTCCAAGCAGTTTGAGGAGAAAAACTGAAGCTGAAGAGCTTAAATTATATGCAAGGCAAATCCACTGTAATATTTCAGGTTCATCTCCCTCTTTGTGGGTTGCTCTTTTTGTTGATGTTTGGTGGGGGTTTTTTGTTTTCTTGGGTTTTTGCTGGTTTTTTGGTAGGCAGTAATGGAAGCCAGAAATGGAAGCCAGAAACCGAAGCCAAAGTCTTGCTAACCTAATCTTTATAGCCTTTTCTTCTTATCCTCTCTCCTTTACCAAGATAGTTGGAAATATTTGCTTTTTGCCCTGGTAGTTGCTCCTGGTAGTGCATTTGTAACTGAAATGCCTGGGATAGCACCAGCACCACACTTCAGGACAAGAAAACAGGCAGACTGTGAAGAAGACTCACGGTGGTTTATAAATCTTCAGATTATTGATCCAATGGGAAAGATTTATCATAGCACATTCAGGTGTGCAGCAGTGCAGAAGAACATGACAACCTACTGGATGATTTCTCTGTTTTACTAGCTTTCAAAAACTATGCTATGCAAAAGCCAATAAACACAACAGTAAACTGTGCAAATAGAAAAATCTTACCCTTGCAGTGATGTATGCTAAGGCTTACTCCCTTTGCTTAGAAAAACTGGTGGTCTTAAACATACAGCCTGGGGAAAAAACCAAAACCAAAAACAAACAAAAAAACCGAACACAACAACAACATCAAAAAAACATTTTGCATGTGACAAGGCAAAAGACTTAGTTGTGCTCTCATCATATTGTGAAAGTAGCCTATTGTTTCAACAAACTGAAGCTGGAGATGGGACTTGATTTAATGCCCGAGAGCAGAGAAATTTCCTGAAGGCAAGAAAGGGTGCCACTGTTATTTGCAAGAAAAAATATGCATCAAGGCAAGCAGCTTCTCTCCCAGTCATGATGGCAAGGGCTGGTGCACCAGAGGGACAGGGGAACCCTTGGAGCCTTAGCGTAAGCTGGAACCAGGAGGAACCAGGTTATAGAGAAAGGACCTCTCCAGTCAGTGAGACTGATGTAACTGGGCTGCCCTCTAAACGGTCCTATGCCTTACAAAAGAGGGACAGTTAATAATTTTATGAGGTCACCCAAAGACCCAGACCGAGATCTTCAAACTTGGGTGCCTGAAGTCATGGCTTCTAAGCACAGAGAGACAGTGCACACGTCCAGGAGAGAAGTGAGCTGCTTGTCTCTTCAGAAAAGAGACTTACTCTGCCTGTATCAAGGAGACACTTAGATGCTTAATGTCTCGCTTGAGGGGACCTCTAGCTATTATGCACCTAAATGCCACAAACAGGAATAGATTTTGCCTCTCCAGGCATCTTTGGAAGATTCAGCATCACGTGCAAATAAGAATCTCTCTTCCAGTTGTGCCAGTAGCAGAGGGGTCTGACCTGCTCTCAGTTCCTGTAAGAATTATTTAAAACCACATCTGAGAGAAATGCACTTCAGTTACTTAGTCCAGCAAAATATCAGCTCGGTGTTTGGGACTCGTGTTCCAGCTGTCTGAATTAGATGAAGGCAGAACAGGGAAATTATCCAGCCTAGCCTGACACAGCACTTAATCCTGAAAGGTCCTGAGCACCTCAGCTGTCAGTTAAGTAGACCTTGGAAATAGAATCTGGCTTTATTTCATTTGCAAGAGTGATTTCTGCTATTCTCTACTGCATTCAAAGTAAGCAACTGCTTTTAAACTGCAGGCCATTATGTTACTATGAATGAAAGAACCTTAATTGCATTAAGACCTTCCAAAAGCACAGGTACAGCAGAAACCATTGAGGTTTGCTTTGAGCAAGCTCTAACACTCCTTCCAGCAAAGGAAACACTTTAATTTTTAATATAAAGTTTTTCTTCTATTTATATTATAAACCCAAACCACTCTGACATGAATCAACTCCCAGCCTTTGCAAATTGTGCTTATTTTATTGAGTAAAATTGGATCATCTTATACTCCAGTGGAATCTGACATGCTCACACATATACATTACAAATTTACAACAGAAACCAGGACTCGTCTCAGCAGTAGGCATAAATGAATCATTAAGGCCACAGCAGGCTTTTTGCTGGTACCATGAGGGAAAAGCAGGTGCTAACTACATCAAAGATAGCATACCTGCGATTAAAACACCAGTTGGGGAGAAAAAGCACAAATGTATTTTCACTTTAAGCTTGTGAAAAATGGCTTTCCCTGCCCTGAAGGGAACAGGATAGCGCTGCTTACACCTCCTGAGCCTCTATCACCAGGCTTCAAGCAGAAGGAGAAGCTGAAGGGCAGCACCGTCCTTCCTCTCAGCTTTCCCTTCATGCCCCTGGCACCCTGCTGGTTTGTGTGTTTAAAAGAGAGCCCCTTTCTCCTGTTTGTTTTGCTGGAAGGCATAGTCAGCTTTGTTTCTTGTCCTCAGGCTGTGAAGCAGCACTCAAAAGCTGACTAACCAACTTTTTTCCCCAGCACAGTAAATTGATGTTATAGAGTGGCTACTAATACTTGAAAATCCAAGTGGCACAAATAACAGGTGCTGTGTTTGTGGGTATGCAAGTGGCTATGGTGGGCTTCACTTTGCCCATCTAATCCTCATCTTCCCCATGAAGAGATTTAAACTAGCTATGCCTGAGCCAGGGTACATCAGTCCTGCCCTCAGCTCAGGGTGCCTTTTCCCAGGTCAGCTCTCCCTCCGTCCAGAGCACAGGGCAGAAATTACGTAGTTTGTGCCTAGAGGTATTTGCATGTGGCCGAAACACTGTACAAGTCTGAGTAACACTGGCAGGTCTGAGCTCTTTGGCTGGAAATTAATCTAAATGAGTCTCTGGGAGAGCTCATGAGTAATTTCACTGACAGCCTCCTCCCAAAGGCATTTGCGAGTTATATGCACTTTTTGCTGGCTTCCAGCACAAGCTAACTATTAGAAGTAATTCCCCTTGGCCTCTCTACCCCTACCTCTAACCAGAACTGAAGATACTTTTAATTTATTTTTAGGGATTCATCAAATTTCTCTTTCTTCCTGTTTGCCTCCTGAAACCTACCCTAGAGTTTCAGGCTCATCCAGAAGCAGAACAGATCACACCCATTCGAGTGACAACCCTGCTCTACAAAGGATTCAGCTGTCTTCAGAGAAACAGCTGGACAGAGTCATCTTGCAGCTCCTCAGAGGTATTGCCAAAGCTGTTTTTCTCAAATATAACATACACAGAGAGCCTCACTCTGTTTCTCTCCCTTTGGTGGCAGGAATAGCAGCGAGCATCCATATGGGACTCTGGCAAGGACCCAGGCCACGCTGTTATCACTTGGCAGTTTGACATCCACCTGTTTTGTCACTGCTTACTTGTGGCCAAGACTAAATATTTTCAAGTTTGACATCTTTTTCATTGTTCTATTCCTAACCAAACTGTTAGGGGCTCAGTTTCTGCCTGCTTACACCCTTTACACTCTTTTCAAGACATCAAGGTGACTTCGTTTTGATGCTGAGTGAATTTTAGCTCCATTGCTGTTACTGAGAGAACAATTCTGCAGTACAGTAAGTAGATTGTTACCTTTTATGAGTCAGGGTAACTTTACCACAACCAACAGTGCTACTGTGGATTTGCAGAAAAACAGAAAGTAGTCCTTCTACCAAAAGGCCAAGGTTCTGCTTCTCTAAATGTTAATTGCTGCTCCATCACTTATAGTTTAAAATAATAGATTAATAAAGTTTCCCTATCTTAATTAATCCTATTATCTTCTAAATTATCATGACTGTACAAGCTGAATCACAGCTTCCCACTCTTGCAACCCTTATTCAGACTGAGTAGCCCTATGACTATTTCAGTCTCAAGACAACAACGAATATGGGCAGAGATGCCAATGCAAGCATAAGTGAGAGTATTTTGAGTAAAAAAAAAGACTTGTGGAATGTCAAATGAAAGCTGGAAAATAGCCTCAAAATCAGCCTAGATTCTGGGAGAGAGAAGTTATTTTGCCTAAAGCTATAATAAAGTTTTGCGTAATACATTAATCTCTTAATCTCTTTTGAGAGTTAAAAAAAAAACCAACAACAAAAAACCAAACAAACAAACAAAAAAATTAAACAAAACCAACACTAAAAAACTACCCAGAATATAAAGCATCATCTGTTATTTCTGGTGAGTTACCTTGGAGTGCAGCGTCTCAGGACAGTCTGGTAGCTGAGCATACAAGTCATAGCTCATGGGTTGGCTTCAGCTGGTCTAGAAAATAAGAATAATGACTTTGTAGAAGTCATGTGTGCTCCTTGTTGGTGACTAATGTGACCTAATCTATCCAATAATGACAGATTTGTCTCAGTGTTACACTTTTTTTAAGTGTGTTTAAGTGCACATTTTTTAAAATGCATTTAAATCCTTGTTATTCTGGGTTCACAGTATGATTCAACGAATGAATTAGGAACCCTGGAGACAGATGCATAAGAGGGAATAATCTTTCCCAGACTTTGCAGTGTCTTAAGCTAGCAGTGAAAGAAAATGGTTGACTGTGGGCAAGATCAATTACGGAGTAAGACTGGTCTGAAAATTTTTATGAAAAAAATTCTGCTTTCTTTAAGCTCATATTGCAAAAGAAAACTAAAGAATTTGTCTGCAGAAGGAATTGTTAGGGGTCATAGTGCTTTCAATAACAAAAAGGTAGCTACCCATTAAAAGTCAATAGTGTTCACATACAGTGGAAAAATTTCAGCTAATTCTATTTAAAGATAGTTCTGGCACAAAAGGGAACATGCTCCACACCACATATGTCTACAGAATGACGTGCTTGTCAATATTTGTCTTTCTCAGTGGTTTTGTTCACAAGTAGTGCAGGGTCATGGCCCTGATTCTCCTCCCCTTTGTTCCTCATCCCCTCACAGGGAGACTGAGGTTCCTCTGCCTAGATTTTGCTGGCTGTGTATAGAGGAGAGATACGTTTCATCTCTTTGGGTCTTTATAGATAGAAAATAATCAGAATGGTAATAATGTAGTAGGGAGTGTACTAGTCCGGTTCACTAGATGGCAATCAGGAGTAGTTTTGCTTTGAGCTAAGCAAAATGTTTTAATATTTGCTATGGTTTCTGACTATTATATCATGAGGTAACCCCAGTCAGATCCACAGAAGCTTAGAATTTGAGTTCTCTAGCCCTCCATTTAAGAGTTTGCATAACTTCAACATAGAATTAAACAGTATTTCTGCACAAAAGAACTGAGAAAATGTTTTAAGGGGAAAAAAAAAAGTTAGTTGTGCCTTGATTTAGTTTAAAAAATAGGTCTTTTACCAAGAGGTGGTGGCTGGAGCTGGTGCAACACGGTGAACCTCTCCCAGGTGGTATAGCAATTCTGCAGCAGGGTGGCTGACCACATTGATTTGATGAAAACGTATGGGTATAAAGCTACAGATCAGACTGTTTGTTTGATGATCACTGCAGAAGACTTTCAGAATTTGGGGCTGTAACACTTTGGGGCAGACACTGATGATCTTATTATCTACATGTAAATCAGAAGAGGTGGTCTGGGCAACATTTTTCTAATGAAAAATCACAACCTCATCAAGGTTCAAGGCTCTGACACTGGTCTGCTTTCTCTTTCATGTCTTTTCAATGTTAATGGTCTCAAAGTTATTTCTATGAGTGTGCTTTGGTTAATACAAAAGCTGTTCTACAAGAAAATCCTAAACATTCTCCAAAATTTAAGGGCAACTTCCACTACATCAAAACAGGAATAATGAAGTACTAATCAAACATATCCACAATTTTCTGAGTTGCAAATGCAGACCAGAGCTACTAAGATTGTATTTTCTGTTGTGATTTACTAAAACATCTCTTCCTTCCCACTCTTGTGTCAGCTTTCCACTGATACACACAATTAATTCTATTGAGCTGGTCCTGATCTGAAGCCATACAAATAAAAGAGCTAGTCCCTTAAGTCTTTAACCTGTAATGTTAATCTACCATGAGAAAAACTGATAAGTCAAAACTGAGCTGTAATTTTTAAAAATACCATCATTAGCATAAATTCACCCAGAATATTGTTTCCAGGCCAGATCAGGACCAGGGTTCATAAGTATAAACAGTCCTGATTAAACATTATTCATTCTATGTATGACATATTGGTTCTATGAAACACTCAGATTCTCAGATTCTATTTTCCCTTGCCCTTTGCATCGTGTTATTATCTGAACAGACTTTTCCATGACAGAAAGTCCTCCAATATACAAGTGAACTCAGAGAAATCACCATATCCAAAGTAAAGTAACAGGGGACAAGTCTTTAAATATGCATTATATAGAGTATAAAACCACTACTTTCTTCTACAGAACAATGAATTTAGCAACCCAGCACTTTAATCAGATTCACAACCAAAGCTTGTGTCTTCAGCACAGCACAGCCCGTGCCGCCAGCTCCAACTGAATCTTTTTGTAGACAATTTTTGAGGAAGTCAACTGTGGTTTTCTTGACTGAGGGCTACAGATGCTAGCCTAGAAATTCTTAGTAGTTCAAGAGTTTGCACTAGACATAGAAGAGGGGAAGAATGTCTGATCAAAGATCCATTACAGTTTAGATTCTGCTTTCATGTGTTCTGAAAAAAAACCTTCTGATCTCATCTTGAGAGATGTTAAGGAGCTACAGATGTCAATGCACTTCCCAGATTCATAAGCAAAGTATCACTGTTACTTCCAATTCAATCCAATAACTGAAGAAAATGGAAGCAGAAATGAGTCTTTAATTTAAGTCCATTGTCATTTGGACTGGTCACAGCAGCTAACTCAAATTTTCCCATGCTGTGTGATATTTGGTTTGTTTTACTTCACATAAAAATCAGTTATACCATTTGTGAAAACAAGGAGAAACAGTTTTGACCCCAGAAAGCATATAAACTGTGTCACAAAAGAATTTGAGTCAGGACTCAAGGAACCAGCAGCCCACATGAACAACCCACTTGGAAAATTAGTCATTTTCCAGAGTCCCAGTGCTTCTCCTAGGTGTCACAAAGCCAGGACATGTTCTGTATCACACTCAGCAAGCTTTCCTAAACATTTACTGAGGGTTGACATCGATTTCTAAGGACAGGAGGCATCAGATATTTCTTCCAGTATTAGTTCAGAAGTTATTTAGAGCAACACTATAAAGAAACAATTTCCTTTGATGGAAACACAACAATCTAATTCAACGTAATGGAAATTACATGCTTGCAATGATGACAGAATAAATAGAGCCCCCGTCTCAAGTGCCATATGCCATAGCTAAAACATGTCCTTATTCCTTCTAAAACTAAAGGAAGCACTTGACTATGAAGAACTGTAATTCCAATCAAAACTAACCAATTTTAATCTAACTTTTAAAATCAAAGTCACAGAAATCTTTTAAACTAGAAGAATATTACAAACACAAATTCCAATATTCCAAATAGTGGCTCAGAAAAAAAAAAAGGAAGGAAGAAAGAAAGAAAAAGTAAATATACGAAAGCACTGAAAGCTTCATTAATTGAAACTATTTACTTACCACAAGGAGTATCTGCTATGTCAGAGAATTCATAAGAGGTTCTCCAAAGTAGCATGCTATATATTCAAAACATATTACTGCTCAGCTATTTGGTAATCTTTTCTCAGGTTCAGCTGCAACAAGAGCAGCCAGCCATTTTTGTACAGCTGAGGGGGCTGTGCGACACGTCTTGCTCAGATAGCCCTGCTGTTGTTTTGTTTGCTGTTATTTTTGCACAGCCTTTCAATAAAGCAGTTCACAATGAGTTCTTCATCTCAAAACCCTTCTGGGAGCACTAGTGTGAATACATGAAAAGCGCTTGGCCATTATCTGACTGTACGGATTTAAGCTCTATTTGACTCAAATAGAGCTGTGTTGCAAAAACCAAAGGCTAGAATCTGCTGTCAGTTGTACGGTGTTTATCTGTAAACTTCACTGTCATTTAATGGTATGAGCAATTTGAATCATATCACTTAAGTCCTGATGTGTGGGAAGAGGCAGCTCAGGCAAAGTAGGAGATGTAATTGATGTAAAGGAGCAGTATTACATAAAATCATGCCTCATGGCTTCAAAACCATTGCTTTAGTTTTCTTAAGATCCTTGGCACTGATTTCAATGGAAAATGGTGTTGAAGAAAATTTCTATGTACAAAAATACACCATATTAGATTTCTTCAGTGCGAGGAAGCGAGGCTTGGAAGTCTCATTTTTATTAAAGCTGCAAACAAAATAACACAGAAATTAACAGACTGCTGGCTCCTTAAATTGTAAAACATGATGTGGTGCTTTCTTGAGGGACTGAAGGATGATTGTTTTTGAAGTGAAAGACTGGTGTGACCAAAGGTTTTCGTTTCTAGAGTTGGGCAGGTCAATCCAACTGAGCAGCAGTGGAGCTCTCTATTGATAGCAACAGTGGGTTTCTGGACAAGCCCTATTTCTTGAATCAAACTTTCTGGTAGTCTAACAGGGTAAATAAGAAAAATTGTTGCTCCATATGCTTCCTTGACTGACTTATTCAGTGAACTGTCTACTTCTGCAACACATATTTTCAGGAGTTTTAAGAAAGTTTTACAGAATGACAAACTCTGAGCTAAACCTTAGGGGCTGACTAAATGCTAGTTATTCAGAAGCAGCAGTAGAAAACTGTATGTTAAGCAGTTATGAGCATTTGGCATAAGCATGAAGTTAAACATTTCAAACAATACCTTTGGAGGATGAATTCTTGTCCCTGGTGAATCAGTGACAGGTTTGCCACTAACATATTGGAGTTATGGATTCATCTTTACTAACATGCTAAACAAGTCATATCTCCTAGTGTGTTCTTCCTACATAGTCTTTCAGACATGCCTTACTACTGAATGGAAATATAACCATGATTTCTAACTGCAGAAGGTTTTTCATAAACTTTTTCAGTGCTAAGGTAATTCAGACAGCATCACCTCACTAATTTCTAGCACAAGGTACATAACTGTAGCTCGCTGAAATTCTACTCTCACAAGCAAGCCATGTCTGAGTAGGTAGATATAGTCTGACAATAAATAACACAAATTAGAAGTTAAACAAAAAACAGGCGTAATTTCCATGTTAACCTGATATTTTATTTTCAGTTAGTCTTTCTTCTCTATTTTTACCATTCCTTTTTTCCTCCTGGCCTTGACACTATAAAAGCTTAAGATGACTTTATTCTTGCATTTTTACCCTTTGGCCACCCAATAAAACTTTATTTTAATCCTTTAATCCTCTAACTTTCTTAATTAGGTTCTGAGTATTTAAAATAGTTATAAACATTTTCTGGGGGAATTATTCATTTTAATTACTGTTCTGTGATGAATATTTAATATATATGATCATTGTAGACTCAGAAACGAAAATTATAATCCCACAAAAAATGCTGCATGAAATTGGGAAGTGTGGGATGTGCCCTACAAAATCAGCAATGGAAACTAAGATTTGTAAGGAAGTCAGTAAGTTACTTTCTACTTCAAAAATAATAGATTACTACTTCTCATAAGTTTGTGATATACCTATAAAGCACCTGGTCTCAGTGTTAATTTTGACACATCAAGGAATGCAATAGAATAACTTCAGGCTTGCTGCAAGGAAAACATTTTTCCTCTGTACTCAGGTATAAGGGGTAACAACAGAAGACCTCCAATGACTTCTTTTTGCACAAGTACGCTGTCTTCATCAACCCTGAGTTGTCTGTCTGCAACAGCAGTAGCCAAGCTCCTCTGGCATCCTATTTTTCTTTAGCACCGAATATTCTGTCCTCTTCTGGTTTTACTTCCACCTCCCCTGTGACATGTTGTTCAGAGGCTCTTCATCTCTTTCCAGCTTTCTGTGGAAGTTCTGTCCCTGTCACCCTTCTCTCCTCTGCACTCAACTCAAAACACTCTCATCTCAAGCACAGAGAGCTCACAGAACTACCTCTCTGCTCCTCGTCCATTCCCTTCAGTGCAGACTGAAATCATGGTCTGCCTCTCTGACACTTTTCATGGATATCTGGCTGCCAGTTTGAATTGCATATAGCTAAGGAATAGCCTTTAATATCTTTTCAATCCACCCTGAAGCTGCAGTCCTGCTTGTCGTCAGGTCCATAACCTGTGTCTTCCTTGACTCAGACCTCCTTCCGTGTCGCTCTCATTTCCCAGATGTCCATAAGCCTTGCATTTTATTTCTTCATATGCCTTTCCTCTCCACTCATACAGATATACCTGGTGCAAGTAGATGGCTGATACTTATTGCCTTTCCAGTACTGCAGCAACCTTTTCTCTGACTTTGACAGATGCACCTTTGCTTTGCTCATGTCTACTCTGAACACTGTTGTGATGGTCAGTTGTGTTGGCTGTGGCTTTCCTCCCTTTTCTTCTCTCCTTTATTCCTTCTTTTTTTTTGTCACAAGAATTGGTTTTTTGCTTTGTGTTCAAGTCCCTTTTTGGTCAGTTAGTCCCCTAGCCGTCTCCTGTTTGACATCACAAGGCTAGCTCTCTCCTTATTTCTACTCCAGAGTCAAAAATGTCAGCCACTACCTGCCACTTGTTATGTTTTCAGGAGCCCTTTGTACTTTCTCCAATATTGCTGCACATACTTATAAGAAGTTTCTATAAATAGATGCTAAAATTAACTCATTTATCTTCTTGAACCTCCCCTTTTCCATTATTTCCACATAAAAACCCTTTAATGATTAGGCTATTTATCATGCTGCCTAACATTTTTTCATTGCTTCCTTGTACACCCACAACTATCTGGTCTCCATCTGTTACATCATTTGCTATTTCAACTGCAAGCTTTCGGGGTGCAACAGAATCTGAATTGCCTTCTTTGTTTGTATAACAACAAAACAAGTTCTTGGACCAGAATGGCTGCTCAAAACCATTGCCAAAATACAATAAATAGAAGTGGCACATATCAAACTCTGTAAAGCTGATTGTGTGGTCTAGGTGAGAAGCAATGCTTGTTCTGCAGAAACTAGAGCTGTCCATGAGGCCAAACCTCAACAACCCAGTTTGGTGGTCACATGCAAATGCTGTAAAGCCACAAAAAATCCCAAGAATATATTTAAATCAAATGGGCTGTAAAGGATCTGAAATTTGTGAAGACTGATATCCCAGTTTGTGAATATTGATATCCCAGTTTGATAAAGATGAAAATATTGATGATTTTATAAGTTAAAAGTTTTAATAAGAGCAAAGAAAAATAGTCAATGGCCAAATTTTTCTTTTACTAAGGTAGTAGAAGGGAAAAATTAGTTGAGAAGATTTGCTGCAAAAGCACTGAATAACACTACTTTGTGTCACAAATCATTGACCTCCTTTATAGGGAAATCACCAGTCCATTTACCCTAGGCATGTTCTATTCCCAATACTTTCCACAAAAAAAAAACCTCAATTCTAGGAAGCTTCATGAACACAAATCTAAAGCTTTTCATAATACATAACCAGGACTAATTATCTAAATATAGATCAAATTTTGTATGTTTTATATATAGCAAGTAGATATAGGGGCTTCTATGTACAACATTGACCGATTTCTATTACCATATTCTGAGTACACTTCACAGGTCTGTAAAGCTATTTTTCTCCCCATCATACAACAAAGGTAAATCTTGTCAAAGCTTCTCATTTTTAAGTTGACCAGTAGGCAAACTGCAGAACTTCATTCTTTTCTCCTCACATCTGTCCACTTATGGGAACCAGTTTTCTCACGATGCTGAAGTTTTTGTGCTTAGGTGGTCAAAGTACGCTGAGCTGTTTCATGACACCCAGTAAATGAGTGAACTACTTTCATGTGTAAAGTAGTTCCTGAAGAATTCCTGTTAGGAATACAATCAGGATGCGTACATCCATCTAGAAATAGTTAATAGAATATCAGTATCTGCTAGGCTATTGAACTTAACCATGTACTCAAAGAAGACAGAAGGAATTTTTGCTTAGCTTTTCTGGGAGTAGCCTCTTGGTTCAAGTTACTCTTTCACACATTTGCAGTTGCTATGACGCATTCTCACCACCACTGCTCAGAATAAAGACATCTACCTCCTCATCCAAAGCCAATAAACTTAATCTCTTAAAGTTGTTTCTGGTAACTGAGTCTGTGACATGTTCTGGGTAGAGAGTTGGCAGAATGGGCCCATATATTACATCTTCACTATCTTACTAATGCAGGGATGGATGTCCAAGCTCAAATGACCCTGTCGCCCACACAACCTCCACCTGCTACCCCCCCCAGCTCCGAATGACATTTGGAGTGAGCCATATGCTTGCCAAAAAGGAAGCTCTGCACTTTTAGGGTGGGAGAGGTTAAAACCTCAACTGCCATGAATACAAGGATCCCAGGCAGGCTCATGCCTATCACCAGCTCACCATGTCACCCCAGCACATTCCTGTCCCCTGCTTCCTATCCCACACCTCTGCAATGTGGCCCAGTCACAGCAGCCTGAAAATTCTGACAGGGAGGGAGTGAAGTGATGCAGCAGGGCTAACGAGCCTGGACTTGGCCCTGCTGAGGAGGTAGTGGGGTTGTAACTGAAGTCAGCCATAAGTGGAGAACTCAGTTAAAAATGGCTTAAATTCAGTGGCACAGTTAAACTCTGCACAGGATTAGACATAGCTACTATAGCATGACACTCAAGTTATTGTCATAGGCAAAAGGAAACACCAAGCCACAAATTTATTGTTCATGTCATTTAAATCTTACCAGCTGAATAACTGACTCAAAGAATTATTCATCTAGATTTAATTATTACAGAAAAAGAAAAAAGAAACCTGGACTTGCCACTCCCCTGCTGTGCTTCCTTGGCTATCATCCTCGCATACACAGGCTGTTTCTACTGTGTCCCCGCTTGCAAGGCATTTGCTATCACACCATACCTGTACTCCTCCATATACTATCATCATGCTACGGACATAAATATTTCATTCTACACAGAATACTACTTGTTATTAGGTATATAAAAATTATGGTTTTGTCCCATGATTATAAGCAAAAATAAAAAATTAGACAATAGCCACCCGACCATAAGAAAAAAATCACAGCTACAGCTAAACAAGCTCAAGCAATGTTCCAGGCAGCCCACATTCAGACAAAGCCTGACAAGTTCTGTGACCTTGCAGGGTTAGCTTGAAGCCTGCTGCCTTGTTACTAATGATAGTAATACCATGTTTACCAGGCTACAAGGCTACAACTAGGGTAGATGCAATCCTGGTGTGTAGATGTATGTCCAGGTGTGTACACGCATAATGTTTCTCAGCCAAAGCGAGTGGAATCAGCTTAAATTGCTGGAGTCTACAGTGTTATTACCTTTTCTGTACAGCTGTAACCTGTGTCATACCAGTGATGAAATGCCAGTCTCTTTCTAATCTGTTTTTGGTTCCACGCCTGTCTTCTAAATAGACCAGAGCTCAGCAGTTTTGTAAGAACTTATAAATGAACTCCCTAAGGGAAAATACAAGTGCTCATGCCGTTAGAACTGCCGTTTTCTTTTGTTGTCCTGTATCATTTCAGCTCTACCTCATTTATGACCGCTTTGTACTGAGCACTGTTGTTTTCTGCCTTAAAATCAATTTCAACCTATCTGGGAATTGCTTTGCCTTTTATTTTTTTTATTTTTATTTTTTTTCCCCCTAGGGGTGTCTCCTCCCTCTCACTCAGATCAAAATAAGACATAGTTACAGATTTGGATGCTGTGAACTATTATCTACTGCCCCAGTCTACTACATATTTTTTCTTCACATTTTTCAAAGGCATGCTTGCCCTGGAATTGTTTTTAATAAATCTAACCCACAGACCCATGTTCTAAAGTACAAAGAAGCAGGTAGACCAGACCTTTTGCATGAGAGTTTGAGGTTTTTTTCTTCCAAAAATCTGGGGAGGGGATTAATATTTTAATTAATTAATTAATATTTTTTTCAAAAGACATGCTAAGAGATGCACTCTCCTCAGACCCAGCTGTTTTGAGATGGGGTACATTTTAAAAATATCTATTTCTAAGAGACCTTTGTTGCTCTTACCTATTAAATTTCTATTCATGTAGTCCAAACATTACTAAAACTAACTTGTTTACTTTAGAGATGTTCTCTGCAGAAGAGGTTTTGAATTATAACCTTTCTTGCCTGTAGTGAGGCTAGCAAAGACAGTCATCAGCTAAAGCCCTCTCTTATTTCTACCTTATTAAAAGCTTTGTTAGGAATCAATTGAGAAAACGATTTGGTCTCCATGTGTCAGATACAATAGAGATATCATCCATCGGGAGGCTTGCATGCTTCTTCTTTTAAACACCTTCCTTTGCATTCTGTATATGAATCCATAGGTTGATGCTGTCACCACTTGGCTGGGATTTTCCCCAGCTCACAGAGCTTGTTTCTATCTGGGCACAGCAGCTGAAGCAGAGGAAAAGAGCTGGGAGATTCTCACTGCCACAACCAAACACCTCACTCTCATTCTTGCATAAGCTAGGAGGGCTCAGTTTCATCCCAGTGAGTAGATACAGCTGGAACAAATGCTCTGTGAGAAGCATTGACTTCAAGGAACAAGCTTTTATTGCACAGCTTATCAGGGTGCAGAAGTGCCCAGAGGACTCCTATACCCATGAGGCAGCGGTGTGAAGCAGATCCCCTCCAATCCGAGTCAAATGATGCAAGAGTATCTCCATCCTTTGGCATGCAGGGGAACTAAGGGAGCTATGGCAGAAGGGCAGTATCTAGGTTCCCTAGGCAAGAAGGTGGGCTAGCTAGCAATTGAAGCTAAGATTGAAATCTTAAACAAACCAGCTCAACCAGATGTAGAGTAGCATCACATGGATTTGTGTGATGGAACAGAGGGTCCATTAAAGACACCATCCAAATAAGAGTAAGATAACCTTACAGTGACAGCAAGCCCTGCAAAAGTATACACTATGATCTTGGTGGGGGATCTGACAGATTCTGTGACTGAGGCAAACTGAAGCTGCCATGGATTACTAAAGCACAGTCCCAGATATCATTAAGGGTATGTTGGTTTATAGCTTTCACCAATTCCTTTTCAATGCATGGTTTTATTCTCTGTTTATACAAAAACACAAGCTTCATTATCTGCCTCTTCACATACCTTGAAAAGAGCTTTCTGTTTCCTGAATAAGTTCTTCAGCAGTGGCTGTGAGGCTTTTATTATTTTTATACATTTTCATCATTTTTTGTAGCTTTATTTATGAGGCCCTACTGCTGTGCTGCCTCAGAGGTTAACAGATTACTACTATTGTAGTCAGTGGAACAGAATATTACTCCTAGAATACAAACCATCCTCCTGGGAGCCTTGCTTTGAAATAAGTCTTTTACTCTGAATAGATTTCCCTTACAAAGCCAGATATGCATAGCAGTACTTTGTAAGAGCTGTAAGAATCAAGTCATTTTCTGGAAACTGAGATAATCTGTCTTAATAAATAATGTGGTTCAATTATGATCCTCATTTTGAAAAGATTTTTCTCACATTGTGCGTTATGAAAACAAAATCTGTTTTAAAAATCATGCTTGCCTAACACTTTAGGATGTAATCTCATAATTTGTATTGTGGGTTTTTCTTTCATTTCCTCTTTTTAGCCATACTCATCTAATCTTCCTCTCAGCTGGCCATATCATGTCAACAGGTTCTCGATACAGTATATTTCAAGGCAGTAAATACACCACCCAACTGACTGAGAACAGAAAGAGCAGTTAGTATTTTATAAAACTCCCAATGGAGCAAAAAATATATATCACAATTATTGGAAGAAACTCTTACTGGACCATTTGCTGGAAAAAAAAAATCATGAATAATTTTGAATTACAAATAATTTCATGATCTGTTCATGAACGAGCTGGGAACATTACATTTGTCTGCTGGATAAATTATTCATTGTGAAATATTTCCTCAGCACCATCTGTAACTGTGAAGTTCTCAGAGCATTGTGCTGTCATTTCACTAAGGACCTAAAGTTGTTATTTAAAGCCTGTCTGTGTGTGAACATTCTGTAGTAGAAGCTGCAGAAAATGTTATAGTAAATATAAACTAATCTCTCCAAACATGAATAAGATAAGAGAGGTAATCATACCAAAAACATGATTAAATAGTCACCTTTTGGCGTCTAGGTGTAGAAAATCATCTGTGACTGAAAATGGAGAAGGATGGGAACAAGATGAGAGGTCCCACCTCCCTCTCCTGCTGACACATTCAAACTCCTGCCTGCCCATTCCCTTCCATAGTACATGCGAATCCTGTTGCTCATGCACTCTCCACCCCCTAGTCCCTTTTCTTTTCTTCCTTCCACATCAGCACCCCTGGGTGCTTTCATCTGCTTCTCCTCTTCAGCACGGATGCCTTTGCTATTATCACAATCTGGCCAAAGCCTGATGCCTTTTTAGCAATGTGCTTACTTGAGCTGGGTGCTGCCGCTGCTTCTCCCTTTGTCCCTTGCCTTTCACTCTCCCAAGGCACAAGAAAAGATCCCCAAATGTCACCTGGGGGAGAGATGTGTAACATGCTCATTGTTGAGTCAGTCAACACCCTCCTCGGTCCGACACCACACAGACCTGCATGAGAGGAATGTTTCAGGGGAACATCCCAAGCTGGGCTGGAGAAGAGCAGGAACAATGTTATTCCCTTTCCAGCTTGCCTTAGCACACCAGCCACTTCTGCCTCTTGCTTCATGGGTGCTAATTTGCAACACGGTTGCTAGTATTTGAAGGTTACTCCAAAACCGTTCTTTGTAATGTGTATGTATATGTGTATGCACACGAACAAAAAAAAAAATACAGCATTTGTATTCAAAAGGGCTAGGCTCACAGAAAAGAAGTGTGGCACTATTGTGAGTCAACTCCACAGAAGTTGTCATTGTTCATCAAATGCAGGCTAAGGTCTGCATAATGCACACAATAAGTCCAGAGTTAAAAAATCAAGTAAAAGTGCTTTTAGAGAGAGGGGTTGGAAGGCAAAGAGGCCTGATGTGTTTTCTGTGCCTTTTGTTCCAAAATGCTTGCTGTATGACTAACATTATTCCCCAATACATCTACTGGAACATATTTCAGAAAAGCAACACTTTCTCCTCCCACCTCTCGCAAATGACTGGAAGCAGGATGTCTGAGAAAAGTGAAGATTTGCAGACACTTTAAGACTCGCTGTTGCCCTGCTGTTGCCCCACTGTTCCCAAATGTGGCACAGGTGCTGGAGCTGCTGTCACAAAAGGTGTGCAGAGCAGACTAAGGTCCAAATCTAGTCACCCAGGGCAGTCTTGGCTCTTCAAATGCATCCAGACCCTTTGGGTTGAGACTCGTTTCAGCTGCAGTCTGAATCTATCTGGGAGTTGTCTGTGGCCCAGTACAGAAGTACATCACATACATTAAAACACAGTTTTGTTTGCAGCTCCGAGTACAAGTGAAATCCCATCTGAAGGGACCCAGGATGCCTGAGATGAAGCTGAGATATGTAGCTGGTGGTAAGGACTTGTCTTCTTCATTATTCAACTTGTCCTGTTAATTCATGTATTGACACACCAGCTCTCGTCATCATCGTCTCTTTTCAAGATGTGCAATGGCAGAAAGCAGACCTTCCTCACTGCTCAGCAGGTTCAGTTCAGGGCAGAGTTTAAAAGCCCCCCACAAATTCCTGATGTCATAGTTAATCTGGACAAAATGTGGCTGAACAAGCCACTAACTGTGTGATCGCACTTGACAAAAATCTGTAACAGTTTTAACTTCCCTGTTAATATGAAATTCTTACATAATGCCTAAAATTTTTACCCTTTAAAATCTGATCTTTCATTACTCCCTGGAATCTATTTTATTTTTACCAACAATTTTTTTGTTAAGTAAAAGCTTTGGAGAGTGTTCCTATAAAAACTTATTTTTGCTGAGGCTAGCCCAAGGGAAATAAATAATCTTTTGTGTGTGTGCACATTAGTATAAGAAAAACATGTTCTTTATCTGCAGTATTGTCTGTGTAACAATCTTAGTAAACTTTGTGTGAGTACAAGGTAGTATTTTAACTAAAACCTAGGTCAAGATTTAATTAAAAAATATTTCACTACACAAAAAAAAATTACCCTGTCCTTCATGTGAGGCCCTGCATCCAATACTAAAATTTAAGAACAGTTGTGGAACGGAACAGTTCTGAAGTTTAGTCCCTAAGCAAGTTTGTGAAAACCCTAGGAACACCTCTTTCAAGCTGGTTGTCAGGTTTTTTTTTGCTCTAATCAGATTCAGTTTTCCTATAAGGAAGAATAAGATATGAAGATACTTGTGATATCTCATTTATCTGGACATAATCCATTAAAAGGTCAAGCATAATAAAATAGACCTGCAGCAGGACATAGAGTATCTGACCAAAGTCTGCATATTAGAACTCGTGTCATTCTCTAAAAGCTTTTTATGTTAAAATCAAGTGTTCATCACTGGTCATTTAGTATACTTAATAGCAACGTATAAAAGATACCAGCTTATGATGTACATGCCGATAATGGATATGCTTCAATTAGAAGAAAATAGCCCTTTCCTAGCTTCATCATTGTCAATATATAATAAATTTGGTTTTTTTCCCTCCTGAAATGTCAGCATGAGACATTGTTCAAAAGGAGACATTGTTTCATCTGGAAGTGTCTTACTATAGTTTGAGTGTAAAAGAAAATTCCAAGAGACAAAAAAAAAAAACAGCCTTTTCACATTCTCATATTTCTTTAGGAAGGTTTAAGAACTGCAAACAGTCGTTAACATTTTTTTTTGCCCCGGCTCAGCTGCACTGCTGTCTCATAGGCCCTGATCTAGTAAGTTCCTGCTGAAGTTACAGCATTTAATACAGCATAGGAATTTCAGAGCAGAGTAATATTTTTTCTGATGCTGGAATATTAAGTTTGGCCAGTTCCTTTCTGAAGATATATGTTTGCAGGAATGAGAGATATTTTTAAGAGGAAATTCCATAGCTCATCACTCAGGAAGGAAGATCCAACACAAAGCTTCAGACAGCAGAATTTTATTGCAGAGGCAACCTCAAACCTGACACTGATGGGAATTGCCAGGGATTACTTGTCCGTGTTTTGAACATAAAACTTCTGAAACAAATACACACTGTCGTGACCCAAGAAAAATATATGTCTGACCTTAATGATCCACATGCCTTCTGATAAAGTCTGTAGTCACATCAAACAGTGATTTTTTTATCATTATTACATGGACAGCTATCCCAAACCAATATGAAGATACTCTCCGCTTTATTATATGCATTATACATACTTTACAAAGTAGATAAAATTTCAATTGGCATGAAGAAAAGCTACTTCTCAAAAAGACAACCACATTTGCTGTAACCACACACTATTTCCCTTATTCTTGCTAATGAGAAAAGGGAATTATTTTCAGTATTAAATATTTATAAAATACATGCACCACCAGAGAAGTACTTTTATGTTCCCAGCTGTTACAGCACAAAGTGGAATAAAGACCATGGCCTTAGCACACTGAATTAAATGGGATCCAGCCACTACTCCACTAGTGCCAAACTGATGTCTAAATATATGGCTTTTTTATGTGTCACCTAAACCAAAAAGACATGTCCATACAGAGGAGAGTCAAAGGGGCAAAAACAATTCCAAGTTTGGGAACACTCTTCAAGCACACAGCAAGCTGGTAGAGGACTTCACGTTGTGACTCTGAAAGCAGTCAGGGGCTTTCTCTTACAGTGGAAGCAATCTTGTAGAACACAAGAAAATAATGCTCTGGTTCATCAGAAAGAGAATCCAACACAGCACGCTCTGACCTGGGAGAGCTTTAACTGTGATTTACAAGCATTTCCAACATCTATTGATTCGTGGACACCTTACAGTTTTCCCATCAACTGGAGGCCACCACTTAGCAAGTGCCAGGAGCTCACACAGGCAATGCCAATAGACTCTTTCCTTAACTGCTTTTCCCTGACTCATTAGCACTGCTCCAGGAATGCTTCCTTAGATGGGCTCTGGGGCCACAGGATGAAAAACCACTGAATTTTCAAGAGAAACAGGAGAAAAGCCAAAGGCAGTAGGTACTATCAACTGATTCCAGCCAAATTTTATTTCATTTATGTTCTCACCATGGCTTAACACCTGCTCCTGCAGGTGCAGGAGTCACAACAATGCCAGCAGGTATTTGTTATCCATGCTGTACCATCCTCTGTCAACCCACCTGAGCTGAGCAGGAGAGGTTGGAGGCCAGATTTTGGCCATGAAGACTTATTAGTACAGACTGAGACAACCAGCTATACATATTTATGTCACTTATTACCATTAAGCATTTGTAAAGTTAATGCCTACTAAACAAAATTTTTTAGTACTAACACTTGTTAATACCTGACACCTCTTCCCCAAGTCCTGTTTCAGTGACCACTGAAAACAAAGGAATTAGTCCTGTTGAATTAACAAACTTTTCAGTTGGGTCTTGAAAGAGTGGTTTCCACTGCAGTTGAGCAAGACAAATCCCAGAAAACCTACCCAAACATCTGAACTTTAACATTTGAAAAGCAGTCCCAATGACTGGTAAATTACTGTTGAATTCCTACAGGATTCTTTTCACCCTCTTAGAAATCTCAGCACTGTTCATATTGATATGATGATTATCAAAAAACCAAATAGTCAGAAGTAAATAATAATGCTCTTCAGGCATTAACACTTGCAGTGTGGATTTTTCTTTTGAGTTTAGGCACTCAAAATATTGCAGAGTATTTATCTTCACAATATCCTTCCACAGACCAAAAACAATGAGAAACTGAAGGTAGGAAGATAGAGTGATGAAGCCCATGGCCAAACAAGGAAACAAAACTCTTGCAAGCACTAGGCTTGTACTGACATCATTCTTACCCTGAGTCTGTACTGCTTGAATTTTACAACCTGCAGAGATGACTGAATAATGGAAGAAGCTGTTCACTAAGCTCTTCAAATAAAATGTATGCTTTCACCTCACTGCTGCTCTTTGCTGGAGGGTCGCTGGAAGGGTTTTTTTGGAGCATACTGACAACTATTTGCTAATATGTCCTTTTCTTTGCTCAATCCACAGAAAAGGTTGGGCTATTAAAAGAAAGGAGACAAAAGCAGTCTTTTTTGAAGCAACTAAAGACTACATGCACAACACAAGACTACACAAGGCCCCACAGAGCAACTGGGCAGATGCAAGGATCGTTGCCTCCAGCAGCCTCTTACCGTGCAGCACATGCAGGGAGCAGAACCAGGACGTCATTTTCCCTATTTATCACATGCAGTAGGACCTTAATCTAGCCAGGCCCAAGAGTGGGGGCTGCCATCAAAAAGACCATGCTGATAATCTGTTCCTGAGAAGTGGATGGCCTCTGACACATCCCTTGGTACACTACTAATAGCACACTCGGATCCTGTTCAGGAGGGCACGGACAACTTGACTATGGGGGACAGGCAGCTTAGAAGAGATGAGAGAGTACTAGCAAGAAGGAAAGGGAAAAAGATTTGTGTCTCTGCTTACGGAATAGAAACCGCAAGAGAATAACAGAAGAGTACAGTGCATTTAGTGACCTTTCCTTGTTGCACACATTTGTGTTAAAGACTAATTCTCTGGCTCAGGCACCACTGTGCCAGCAATAACAGGAAACATCACAATCACACAAATGGCGAACAGCTTGCACCTCTCATCTCACTACATGCCTACACGCCGAGCTCCGTGGCACAAGGCCTGTTGTCCTACAGCATGAGCACACCTTGCTTAAAACAATGGCACCATCAATAGCTACAGCCACACAAAAACAGTATTGAGTAATTGGGTGAAAGTCACCAGAACAGCACACAAGAAAAATCTTAGCCTGCAAGTAGTATGCTTGAAACTTTCTCCAGTTGCACTGTGTTTACAAACAATTTAAGATAACTCTAAAAATATTGCAGTAAATTATTCACTGTACAAAATTATGAATAGTCCAATCATCTTTAACAAAATTACACTGTTTTGTTTTGGAAAGTTGCACGTGATAGAAAATTATATATTGACTCTTCAGTATCCTAATGAAAATTAATGTAATCTCCCAGTACTTGCATCTGACTTTTTTCAGTCCCTTGTGATTTTTTCAGCATATAAAAATATACTTTTCTTTAGTTCTGCTACCAAGTTTTATCTTTGTGTTTATTTTGTGTCCTAACACCTGAAACCATTACTAGATATCAAGATTTAACCTCCACTTTTTTTAAAAACACACTATTATAGAGTCAGATAGTGTTAGAATATTAAAAATAGGTACCAAAAGTTGCTGTTAGTTCTATGGGCAACATCAGTCTCTGATAAAATGCAATAATAAATCTATTAAGCAGTACTCCAATCTGTTATGACATTTTTTCTGTCTTTTTAGATCCAGACAAAAATTCTCCCTAGTTGTTGTTCTTTACATTCATAACAGGGACACTTTTCTCAACTGTTCGATTAAAGGATAACACAAAAAAAACATGCAGCATGTTATTAAACTAAGAAAAACACATCTTCCAAAAGCACAGTATGTAGCACATGCAATAGATGTAATATTGTTTTCAGCTTCAACCTGTACCTTTTAATAAAGAGAAGATGTTGTAAAGCCTCTCTACCTTCAGGAAGGTGTTCCGTTGTCTTGAGTGTGTTGACAATCACCTTGTCCTTCTGAGCTAATGAGTGGAGGGAATCCAATAACTAATATAAAATGTCCAATGAATCATTTCAATGGAGTTATAGCCTTCGAGAATAGAGCATGAATGCACATTTCAGCACTGACAAAATAAACATCTGGTGACAAAGGTCTGTAGCTAAAAGTATGGGTTGCATTCCCTGGTAGCTCCTTAGACATCCTCATTAAAGCAGCAGCCAATTTGAGTGATGAACTGTACAGATTGACTTCTGCCCTCAGATTTGCCTCTCATACAACAGTTTTTACTCTTCCCTTTGTACAATATGAATAGAAAAGCTGTGGCTGCCTCTGAGTGGGAGATGAGGAAAATCAATCACTTGTCACTTAGCAGAAGCAAAGTAGTCACAACTGAGTGAAGAGTTGTTGATTTCTCCCCACCCTGTTGCAAGGCAGCAGCTATTTGAAGTATAAAAAGGTGAGAAGGCAGAGGGAAGGTCTTCTCTCAGGCAGTTGGTGCTTTACAGGCACAACATGCAGAAATTAGACATAAGCAGAAATTAGGGATTACTGATTAGAGGCTGCAACTGGTCACTGCTAGCCACAGCATGGGGCAAAACTGGCCTCAGGCTGTATTGAGACACCATCTTTCTGCAGGGGAGGGCATTTTTCTCTACATTAAAACTCCTATTGATACAAAAAGCTTACAATTAGGCATCACAAAAGTTGATATGCAGCACTGTCCTTTGCAACAGACAGCAAGGAATAGATATTAACTCTTGGAATAATAACTAGATTCATTTGAACACTGAAAAGACTGACTGAATAAATAATGCACTAACAGACAAAAAATTCTCAGAACATTTGTAAAACATGCTATACAACCATCTGCACAACTAGTCAAATCACTACACATGCTTTGTCAATTGGTGAGCAAGAAATACTGTCAGATTTCCCAAATGTTATTCAGCTAATTATGGTAATGATACCAACATTGTATCACTTAATTACTGGAGAGAAACCCATGGGAACTCAAGCCTGATTGCTCTGATGAGGGAGTCTATCAGCTCCCTTACACTAGGCTCACTATCAGCCAGGAGTATTTCAGATTACTTTGTTCTAGTTACCGTCCCAGCTGGCAGGCTGTGGTCAGTGGATGTGGATTATTTTTCACTGTGACTTCTGAATCACAGGAAAACAAAAAATTGTGAATGTGAGCTGTACCTTGGAGTCCTGAGCTTTGTCCTTAATGAGAGCCAGAGCACTGGATGTGCACACAGGTTTCCCAAGAATGTCACTAGGGGATGGCTCTTGCTCTTCTGCAACAAAGATAAACTTCAGGGTTCTGTTTTCTCTCTCTTCTCCAGAGTTTTTCTCCACTTTGGATCAGAATGAGATTATGTCAGTTCCTGGCTACATGCTGAATCAGTAGTTTCAGAAGGAAACTAGCATTTTCTATTCCCTCTCTGATCATTAGGATGGCTAAGCTACCACAGTATCAACAGTATAGAGATATCTGCCAAGAAAATCCTCTTGGGTTTACTTTCTGGATATGCCCATCCTAGAGAACATTTTGCACAACTGGACATCAGGAAATATTCTTTAAAGCCTCCATAGAGCTTAAGGGCCAGGTAAGTGGGGTCACTACTTCTCCCTCTGGCCCTCTTGGCTCTTCTTCAGGTTATTACAGGCCAATACCATCTGGCTTGCAAAGATTTTGGGTCAAGCCAGCACAGCATATAAAGGAAATTGGATTACAGAGGGGCACATTCTCTCTGGTATAATGGAAAAGACAGTTGCAGCAATGCTCCTGGTTAAGCAAATCTCACCATACGTAGACTTTTATCTTCAGGAAGGCAAGCTATCCGTGGAAAATCTCCCAAAACTTTTATGTAAATCCTTTACAGCCCACGCCTACTAAGTTTAAAAAAAAAAAAAAAAAAACATTGAAAGCAAGAAAGAGAGAGGCTATAGGCAATTCTATCTCTGTTGAACCTGAAATAAAAGCCAATAACAACCTAAATTATTTCAGGAGCTTTCAAGAGCATTTCTCTATTTTTTTCAGCTAAATTAAAATGAACTCACATGCTCAACTGTGCCTAAGCAAAAATAGTTACCATGGTTACAAGGGAGTTTTTCTAAATGTAATATAGTGTATGAAATAATCAACCAAAATGACTATGTATAAACTGAAGGCAGGTGGGCAAGCCATTTAAAAATACCAAGTAAACAGAAAAACCCCTCAGTAAAAATAATTTCTCAAGATTTATGCAATTACCTTTACAACTTTGTGAATAAGAACATGGTAACAGGGGGAAAGAGAGTGTGGAAGCAAATACCTGAAAAGTCTTCCATTTAGCATTTGTAATACTATCTACAAAGGAGCTAACTACAAGATAATATACTAATAGAGGTAAGCAAATTAATATGTGCTCTAAGACCTAACTCAATGGAACTATTCTAATAGAGATTGCTGAGACATATAAGGACCATTATTGATCAAAGAAGGTTTCTTGATTCACAGACAAAGAAAAGAAAATACAAACCAGAGAGCCTATATTTTACAGGCAAGACTGTGCGCAGTAGAGGCTCAACACTTTGGCTTATAGGTCACCCTTTCCTTCTCTACAAGGGAGAACAACATCTGCATCTATAACAAAAGAATTACTATTGTTCACAGGTATAACACTTGGTTAACAAGATTGACTTAGTAAAAAGGATCCTTCCCTTCTCTCTTCGATTTTGGCTTTTTCTTTGTTTACCTCTTAGATCAAATTTTGGTTTTTTGTCAGAGATTTCTATATATAATGGCACTATTTGCCTAAAAAGGACCTAACAATGGAAAGCAAACTTATTAAGAAACAAGCCTCCTACTATCTTGTTCAGCACTATGACACTATAGATTAATAAGAGTAAAAACACTTTCTGGGTTAATAGCTTGACTTCGAAAAAGAAGGTAGAAAGCAGCCTCACTCTGCTTACATTGGGAAGAACTGTGGACCCTGGCAAGGAGGAGCTTTGCCATCTGTGGCCATCATCAGAAAAAGGCAAGCTAGTAAGCAGAAGAGCCTCTCTCTTTCCCTGAGTCTCCTAATAAGTACAAATAGCTTCCCACAGGTGGTGTAGAGAAGCAGCTGATGAAAATGAAGGGTTGGGGGAGGTCTTCAAAAGAACAGAGGATTTTCAACATAGTGCCTGCCTGTCATGAATGAGTAGGAGAACCTACCCTTTGACAACTTCCCTGAGGAAGAGTTGTCTGCTGTGTGTTCTTCCTTGCTTGTATGAGTTGGAGCAGGAGCACAGTGGGGGACTTGCCTGTTCTCTGTCAAGAAGAAGGCTCACTGTACCTAAGGAACAGTGCTAGGACAACTTTATGCTGTCCTTGCTTAGAAGACCACTCAGCGGGAGTTGACTTCTGCCTTCTGCTTTATCTGCCTGGTGCTCCCCAACCAGAGCCGTTCTTCTCCTTGGTGCATAACATGAAGTGTATCTCTGTGAGCTGGCTCAGCACTTGCTGTCCTGCAGAAGACTGGAGACCTCTGATTTGTAAGGCGATTCAAGGAATCTGTAAGTTTAGAATCTCACTCTCTCAGTACCTGCTGTCACGATCTGAAATACTATAGGTTCTTCTAGTAGTAGTGGTAGTGTCTCTTTATTCACTGGGTCACATTCTGCTCATAGTATGAAGTCCCTCGCACTGGAAATAATTGCTTTAAGGCTGTAGTCCTTAAGTTACTCTAAAAAAAACCAAAATTTGACTGGCTGACCAGGAAACTCACTGCAAGTAGTTAAAAGAGAGTACAAAGACAATGATACTGCATGACAGTGCGCAATGTCCATAAATCAGATATGCACAATTAACTTTGAGTTATAACAAACTGTAACAGAATAATAAATACTCTCTAGTGTTACATAAGTGCTTTTATCAAATATGTAGATGCTACCTCAGCTATACTTCTGTTAAGTCCTCTTTGTAGGTGAAGCAGAGAGAGGGTACAAATCAGTGAGATTTTGCTACTTTAGAACTGGAACTGGCCAAGGCTATAGGAAAGACAGACAATCACTGAAGGAAACTCTCCAGCCAAAGCTCTGGACCAATAACTGAAACTAGGATTAGGCAAAATGGAGTGAGAAAACCTAGACACAGACACAGGGGCTTTCAGAGCCTCAACTTTCCTATTATACTGCACAAATTTAGTGAAATTGGATTTTATAATCCAGAGATCAGAGAATTATTTTTATATCTTCAAACAACTGATTAAAAAGTGGGAGAAAAATCTGAATACTATGGGATAGTAGAACTAAAGCAGCTCTGGTTACTGGATCAACACTTAAAATAAAATTTTTATTTTCATACAAAAATGTATGTTAAACAAGACAGGGCCTAGTTGTCCCATGACATTAGAAATAGTAGAACTGTAGAGATGTTAATTATTTTCAGTACAAATGGTAAGGAAGGAGATAGTACTAATACTGTTATTTACTTCCTGATTCTTTTGAAAGTAACTTTAGATAATGATCAGCTACCAGCTGTTGATATACCTGATCTCTGAGTTTTGGAAAGTGTTAATGGATTGAGGACAGAGGACAGTTGATTTACAGTGTTTATTCCCTTTTCCGGGTAGAAGAGACATATTTTTCTGTTGCACCTAAGAACCATGGTCTTTACGCAAGTGGTAATTACAATGAAAATATTTTCATTACCGTCGAGACGCAGATTTTTTCTTACCATCTTTTTACTGTAGCAACAGCACTACCAGCAACACAAAAGGTGTTGACTGTTACCATTATTTATCATGGCTGTTTTCTCTCTCTGTGTTGGTTCCTGTGCAGTGAGAAATATCTTACATACTTCTGGTAATACAACATGTTCACACTGGGAAATCCTTACCTTAAAAAAATTAAGACCATAGTCCAACTAGTTGGTCTGAATGCCCTGAAGCTACACATGATGTTATTCCTACACAAAGTTATCATCTGCAGGTCACAGCTAAAATTCTTTAAATTAATTTACAGTTGAAAACTGCAGTGTCACACAAATGTGTGATTTAGGCAAATACATAAAGATTTTTTTCTTCCAAAGTTGCTCAGCATTGGCTTATTTACAGTGGCATATGAATTGCTCAAACAGCAAAAATACAATGTACTCTAAAATATAAACTGGCTTAGGCTGGTGCCGTAGTTCAGCCCCGATTGGGACCAGACTACGCAGTCTCCCTCTCACTCCCCCCACCCTCCGAGAGAACAGGGGGAGATGATATAAGAAAAACAGCTCGAGGTTTGAGATAAGGACAGGGAGAAATCCTTAAAGTTACCGTTATGGGCAAAACAGACTCAACTTGGGGAAAACTATTCATTTATTTCTAAACTAGCAGGAGAATGAGACAGAAAACAAGATAACCTCCCCCCCACCCCTCCCTCTTCCCAAGCTTAACATTATCTCTACAACCTTCCCCCGCCCTGAGCTGCACAGGGGGGAAGAGGGAATGGGGGTTGCAGTCAGTTCCTCACACATTGTTTTATGCTGCTGCTTCATTGTCGGGGGAAGAACTCCTCTCATTCCTCCCCTGCTCCAGTGTGAGGTCCCTCCCACGGGCCACAGTCCTTCATGAAACTGCTCTGGCGTGGGTCATCTCTTCCACGGAGTGCAGTCTCTCCAGAACGGCTGCCCCAGCACGGGCCCTCCATGGGCTACAGCCACCTTCAGGCATCCACCTGCCCCAGCATGGGGTCCTCCCCAGGCTGCAGGTGGATCTCTGCTCCTCCGTGGACCTCCATGGGCTGCAGGGGGACAACCTGCTCCACCATGGGTCATCTCCACAGGCTGCAGGGAAATCTTGGCCAGGAGCAGCATTATTCCTCCCCATCCTTCTTCACTGACCTTGGCGTCTGTAGCTGTTCCTCTCACAAGAAAAATTCTTCACAACAGGCTGGCAGACACCTCTCAGGATCTTTTTACATCTCATTCACATCTCATCTCCTCTCCACTTCTTGCAGCCAGGCCAGGCCAAGTTGGGCCCAGACGGCTGCCTGGCGGGACACCAGAGGGTGAGGCCTACAAGGCTCGCGCCTCCCCCTCTCTGCCCCTACTCAGCTGCTTCACATCCTCTCTCTTTCTTTTTTTTTTTTTTCTGTTTTCCCCTTCTTAAATACATTATTGCAGAGGCGTTATCACAGAACATTCTGCTACCAATTCGCTCGGCCTTGGCCAGCAGCGAGTCCGCCCTAGGCCTGGCCGAGTCCACTGAACAAAGGGGAGCAACTTCTAGCAGTTTCCTACAGAAGCTGCCACCTTAGGCCCCCCTCACTAAACAAAACCAGAACAGCTGGTCAGCAAGTTGGGCAGAAAAGCTGACTTAGTCCAAACAATAATATGAATTTGTATAGTCTATGGATGGTGATAACATCCTGTTCATTTCACAAGGAGAACTGTGGGACCATGAAGCAAAAGACCCCAGTAGCCTGTCTGGAAATGAGCACAGGTGGCAAACAAAAGGGTGAGTATGACTTATTGCTACCATTGTCCAGAGCTCAACTTCAGTATCTGGAAGAAGAGAGAGCAGGATGGAGCAAGCTTTCTTAATCCCACTATCTTCTAGGATGCTGAAATCCATTCTGCACCGCAGAGCCTTCACCCTCATGATATTGACCAAACCAAGCCAGAAAGTAGGCTCTGCATAATACTGTTCCCACCCCTAGAACCAATATAAATAATATTTCAAATGTGAGACTTTTATTCTTCACTTTTTTCCTTTCTTACTCTTTATTGCCTCTCGCCTGTTGTTTAATAAGAGCCTTGCTCCAGCAGCATTGCATGCTCCACAGCACCGCTGTGAATTGCTGACCAGAAAGAAAAAAAACCAATCCTTTAAGCAGCCTCATATTGAAAAGGGTTTGACAAATCTTTGAACAGCTCAGTTTGCATGTTGTGCTAGTCTTTCTGCAGCAGTGTTGCTGCCAGTGGGACACTCAAAGACAAGCCTTAGCTATTCTTGCTATCAAGGTTTAAGATATTACCACCCCCGACTGCTCATCCTGCGCCTTTACCAGAGGTTACTTCCCACACAGCAGGGACAGCTGAAGAAACATATGTATAGATCTTAGCCTGCCTTCTTAGCTTAAGCTGATGATATAAGAGGGTCAGAGCTGGAACACAGGACTGTGATTTGGGGAGGGAGTAAGACACGAGTGCACATTTCCTTCTGCCTCAGATAAGGAGACAAGGGAGACAACCAAGGAGGAAAACACCTTTGATTGCCACAGCAAATGGTAGAGCTAATCTGAGAAATCTGCTGGTAAAAGCACCTGTTCTCTTTGCTTTGTGGTTGATTTTCTTGTTCTGTTTTCAAGGATGCAGTTCACCTCAGTCATTTTTTTCTTTTTTACCCAAAAGCCCAGTTATTTTTATTTTAACACTGTATAAAAACCTGTCAAATGGCTGGTTTGTTTTTCCATATAAAAATTGTTGACAGCTAAAGGAAAATAAAATAAGGGCATTGTTAAATAGAAAGGCCTGCTGAAAATTTTGCATTGGAATGTGGAGGTTTTTTTCTTTATTTTTTCCTCTTTTTACTGGAAGGTTAAAAAAACTTTAATAGTGGTTGTTTGCTATGAAACTGCAGAAATCTATGTCTCAGTGTTTAATTGCGCAAACGTTACTGAACTCTTTAAGGGAATACAATATCAGATACTATGCTACAACATTCATACCTATGCCCAATGTTGAGCATGTTTCAAGACTTCACAAATTTCACAGCAAATACCTATTAGCTTCACAGTTAGCAATATAACTCTGATCATCCTATTCCCACAGAAGATGAGTCACAGTGACTTAAAAACAAAAATCCAAGTAATGCAGAATGTAATAAATGAACAAGAGAGAGAGGCATTGGAGCTTGTAACACAACTTTCGGCAGCCAGGAAAAGATGCTTTCTTGTCAGACAAACTGTTCCTGGAATACTATTTCCTCGTTTGTTATTAGGAGGCAAATGGAAGTTTTCCATGATAGAAAGGGCTCTCTCTTCTCCTAAATATTTTTTACTTTGTAATTGCTGTTCAAAAGTTGCTTGTTTGGTCCTTTAAGGGATCATGTTTAAAGGCACACTCTTTCATGAATGTGTGTGCAGTATTATGCAACTTGTTATCTCACTTATTTGAAAAAAAAAAAAAAAAAAAAAAAAAGACTACTTGT